>JAABOM020061677.1:0-45161 GCA_011800125.2 Solanum clarkiae
CTAAGTATATTTATGGTTCAAGTTTGGTATGAACGCCTAATCGGCGTAAATCAAGGCCCCGAGGTGGGGTCGTGACAGTAACATCTGATAAAATTATCAAAATACCCGTAGATGAGAGATGCTTGCATAATGTGTCTTCCTAAACTCTGATGGAAAATCCGAGGTCGAAATTGCGATTAGCACAAAAAATTGGTTGGGAAAATGGTCTTGGTTGATTTTTAGAGCAACCGGATCAAAAGATAATTTTTTGATGCGAAAACGTATTCCAGAGAGAGTATGCAACACGTCGGCATCGCAGACTTACTGCGGATCCACACTTGGATTTGATCCCAATATTTTCTACAGAATTAGAAAACTCTATCGAAAATTTTTTAGTAAAATCACCAAAAAGACCCCTAGTCCGCGATGCGGACTTGATGTACCGGGACAGACTTTTTTTAGTTTTTCGTGAGGGGCATTCCAAACATTTTTCAACGCCTCCTTAACCTAAAACAAGATCAAAATAGGTCGGTTTGAGCGTAAAAAGGGTTTAGTCCCCATTTCTAAGTCTTTTCTAAACTTCTAACATAGATTAGGGCTAAAGAGAAGAGAAGAGGAGTGAATATTTAAGCATATCGAGGAGGGTTTTTACGAGATTGAGTGTCAAAGCGTAAGACCAGGTATATAAGGCTAAACCAAAACATGAGAATATTATTCCACGTGCCCCGTGATTGAGAAAATGGTAGATGAATGTATTGAGTCTTTATTCATGCTTTTCATGAATGTTTTCTTATAACTTTTATATGTATTATATGTATTTTCATATGTTGATGATCATCATAAACTTAATTTCCCTAATTGAATACTATTCAAGAGTTATTTCACAAACCCTATGTATTTCTTTGTAAAAAAATGCATGACTGAACCTAGGGATTGAGTCTAGAGCCTTAACCTGAGAATATTGATTGTGATTGTGATGTGAGCATGATGATAGATTGATAGAACTTGATGGACCCATGAGTATTCATAATTGAACTCTAGAGATTGGTATAATTGACTTCTTCCTAATGATTGATCTAAGTCTTGAGCTATTGAATAAGAATTGAGTTGATGAGATGATTGAGATGCTAGGATGGAAGGCCCCTTTGACTACGAGTTAATGAGATGAAAAGAGTCTCTATGAGACTAATTGAGATAATTGATTGAGACGGATAAGCTTATAAGCATTGAGTCTTAGGAGGAGTATCGAGCACCGAAATGAGTGAGAGTAAGTCCAACTTGCACTCATTAAGTATGTTGCCAAGAGTAGGTGACGATTGAACCATTACATTAAATCTCTCTTAAGTTAAAGTCCCTGAAAGCAATAGAGGACTTCAGAGGCCGGATCCATTATGGATTCGAGTTGTTTTTTACCTGGCAAGTACGGAACAACTGTGGCGACATCAGCGGGATTGTTGTACAATCACTGGATCATAAGTGATTGTTATCGGATAAGAAAAACTCTTAAATAGGTCCCATACAGATAGTACTCCGAGTTGAGTTGATTGGATGAGTTTGGATTGGTATAGGTTGGTCATTGTCTACTCTTTATTCTTTCTTTAGATAGAAATTTGACATTCTAATTGAGTATCTTCTGAGTTATGTTGTTCTACGTTATTCTACCTATATGTGTTTCATTTAGTCATTTTACATACTCATACATTCCATGTACTGATGTCCATTTGGACTGCATCATTTCATGATGTAGAGACAGGTACTAGAGATCGTCAATAGGCGCATCGTTGAGGATCTATTGCAATCAGCTGAGTTGGTGAGCCTCCTTTACTTCAGAGGATCATTATTTTATTTTCATCTAGCTATTAGAGTCAGACTTTTAGACTAGCTTTACTTTTGATTTGAGGTAGTCATGGGTCTGTCAATGGCACTAATTGATAGTGATAGAGGCTTCATAGACTAGAGTTTGATTTTTCTTGAGTTGAACATTTATCTTGCATAGTTATTGAGTTCACTTGATTTTATATATATTGTTACTAGTCCACCTTTTATTATTATAGTTTTCTGCTGATTTGCTAAGAAGGTTGAGTGAATGAATGCGATGAGGCCAAGTGGTTCACTTGGGGACTAGCAATAGTCTCAAAGTGATAGCCACATCTAGGGGTACCCTCCTGTGGCATGACATTATATTGATAGAGAAAAAGAATAGCAATAAGTTGGTGCTAGTACAATGCATATTCTCTTATATTCTTTTAAATTTGGGTTCACCTCATCATGTAAGTACTATTTCACGTGTATTCACTTCTCTTTTATCAAGGTACTGCATCTTTTTGTGATGCAAGTGGGGACTCTCAGGGAGGCACTGATTCACGCTAGGCACTCCATTCATTCCATTATTTTGTGGTTAGCCCCATTTATCAATAAAGCACTTAAGCTTATGATGTGACATTTATTATAATTTTTGGTATATACAAGGCCTCATCTCATGTGTGACTTAGAAGTTCTATAGGTACCATGTTTATGTCATGTTTTGTTTTGTAAAACCCCTAGTGAAGCCTTGCATAGCGATGTTATCTATTATGTTATTTTAACTTTCTAGTTAATGAATTACCTAATGTTTTATGAGATGCTTTACCTTTCGCTTCTACTTACATATCATGTACATAAGTGGTATAAAAGAAATAGGGTTTGTTGACGATCACATGTATAATTGAGAGGTTACACATAAATTTAGGAAGGTACCTGTTCATTGTTCTCTTGATTGAGCAATTCAGGATAAAGGAATAAGCTCCAAAGGTTGTTGAATTCATACGTGTCAAATGAGTAAGTGATGAGCAAGAATTGTAAAGGCTCGAGCGATTATGATTGTGAACTGTTTGTTAGTAAGGAATGAGACCCAAGGATGAAATTGAAAGTGTACATAGTCAGGAGCATGTTGCCAAGGTGGAAGCATATAACAACCCAGCTCACTCGTGATGTTGTTCATTTTGGGTCTAGCCCTGCGTGGTTTCAAAACCCATTAATTACTATGATATATTGTTTGCCTACTTATATGTCCAACATTCACACAGATATTTGCCCCATCTTATTGGGATTTGCCTAAACTCCGGCCCACATTGACAAAACTGGTACATGAGTGTCTCCAGTAACATCTATGATGGCCCAACCCACAAGTGATAACGTTCTCTCTAGGCCTAGGCCTGCACAACATTAAATGCATAGCTATGGTGTAAGGCCTACTTACTTATATATCTAACATCTCTCCTATATTTTGTCGATGTAGGACTTCTTATCCTAAGAAAGGTATCTCTACACCCCCTCTTATACATTGACTCAACATCCTCTCTAAAGTTTGTCGCACTGTATGAGATTTCTATACTCAGTACTGAAATTTTCCCTGCCTTATCGAAATGTTTCTAAACTTAGTTAAACTCTAGTCCACATCGACAAGAATGATATAAGAACGACAAGGAGGATGTCAATTAATTATTGTTGGACAAACATTGAAGTTTGTGGAAAGGCATACAAAATGTGTTGGCTTATAGAGGACTTTCTTAAGGACTAAAATTTCTTCAACAAAAGACAGTCCACAACACTAAATTTCTATATCTATGGAGTCTAGAAAAGGGTCAGATCAGAAGATTCTACAGTATGGATTTTTTACCCAATATTTCTTTTAGAGGTTGTTTCTAATGTTCGAATTTGTGATCTCCTTGTAGCATGATAACAACTTTACCTATTATGCCTAGGCTTCCATTTTGTTACTCGAATAAGTATTTTGATTATATACACATAGTAAAAATCATTATTATTCTTTTCGAATGTTGCAGTACCTTTTCATAATGCATAATTTATATTGAGAAAGAAAAAAAGGCAATAAATATCAAGGTTAGTGAAGTTAAAACATATTCAAGTTAACACTTGGGAGCATTTACCATGACAACTATTAATCAATGCAAGTGAAACTTTCTATCCATCTAGTTATTTACTACTATGCTGATGTTGCATATTATCCTTCATTTAAGAGTTGAACCCTTCTTCATTAATTTTTTTGTAATAATATTGTTAGGACAAGCTAAGTATCGAGTTTGTCCATCTTTGAAAATGATATTCAACATAATAGTAATATAAATTACGTTATACATCTTTTTAAACATTTTAATAATCTAATACTCTATCAATTTTAACAATAAGAATATTTTCTAATAAATTATTTGACGAAATGGCAATTATCAATTTTATAATACATATTTTTGCCAAATATCTTGTAATTTCAACTCAAACTAGAAAAGATATTAAAATGTTTCACAAAAAGTAAATTTTAGCAACACTGATTCAAGTCATACAAACCCCCCCAACAAATCAACAATTCTTTTAGACATTTTCAGTTGCTACAATTCGATCAATGCAGCCACGAGAATTGAAAATTCTCTAAATCTATCTGCGCCTTTTATTTTCCATTAAAAAAAATCAGAGAATAAGAAATTAAAAATATTCTATAATAAAGTAGAGTAAAACAAAACACAGCTTTCAGAAAAATTACTACTTAAATTAGATACTCCACATTTACAACCTTTCCTTTTATGTTTCCCATAAAAGAGGGAAAAAAAGAAGATGCTTAATCCCAATGTTAATCATCATTTCAAAAAGAATGTTGGCCTTTTCTACGAAAAAAAATACAGAATCACACAAACATTAGCTATGAGGAAAAATTTAAAAAGTTACTAATATAAAATGAGATGAGTTTTACCATGTGGGCATGATGAATGTTGTGTGGTTCCTTTTACATGTGAGAGTAATGGGCAATGCCCTTAGAAATATGGAGATCATCATGATTATCAGTAATTCCCTCAAGAAAAAGTTGTTAAATATCAGGGCTCAACAAGAAAGTTTTCACTTATTCAACCCATCTAAGGTAAAAGTTGTAATCGAAAGCTAAAAATTAACAACCCAACCTAAAACGAAAGATATTTTAAGTGTTTTCATTTGCTCATTCTCAATATGTCATAGACACTGAACTTATAATAAAACATAAAGCTATAAACAAACACACATATTAACAACTTATGCAAAAGCTAAAGCTCGTACAATCAAAATTAATGTAAAAATAAAGAAAACAATAACTGACTAAGCTAATACTACAAAGCTTCAATATTTACCTGATCAATCTAATACAAAACCTCTTCTCTCCTTGTTGTCTATTCCTCGTTCTCATACGACTTTGATTTCTTCAAAACCTACAACAACAACAACAACAACAAAATGCAACTTCAGTACAAATTCATTGGCAAAATTGAGTTCAAAATCAAGAAAAAAGATGAAAAGAAAAATTTCCACTGAGGCAATATTGAAGATCTGCCTCTATAGGCCTATAAGAGGAAAAGATTTCATGACATCATGCTTCTTCGGCAGTGGAACGGCCTCTAGGAACCAATCATCAATTACCAAAAAAATGAAATAAAAAAAAACCCAAAATCAAAATTTTACTACCTTTGATAGCTGATAGTATAAATCTCTATATGAGCAAGGTGAAGGAAGTTAGAAACCTAGAAATGATGGAAAAGGAACTGTTGAGTGGGCAACCACTGATACATAAACAATGGCGGATTAGGGAAAGTGAAGATTTAGGCGCTCATTTTAGGAAAATAACCCTAGGGTCACTTTTTTATTTCCCCAAAGTTGGGTTCCACCAACCTATTTTGTGGATCATTGTATATTGGGCATCTGGCGACCCATCTTTTTGGATTACTGAATAAAACCGAGCCTATGGCCCAAGCTTAATAAAAAAAATTATCGATCAAGCTAAGAAAGTGGTCAAGTCAGAAATTAGTGAATTAAAAAAGTGGAGAATTTCATATCCGATTCGACTGAGAAAAAGAAACAAATCTAAATCTGAACAAAGAAAAAAGGTCTAAAACAATACAACTTATCTATTCGATCACTCTATTCGGATTAGTTATATTTATGATACTATTAAATCTTGGAAAATAAATAATAAATGCTAAAATTAAGATATAAGAAATTGTAATTATTTTTTCTTACATGTTAAAGGTGAAAAATAAATGTAAAATTATTCAAATAATAACAAATAAAATTAAACAGAATCAAAACTAATAAATTTGAAGCAATACAACAGTGGGTCCATAAAAGATGACTCATATTTTGGCATTTTTAACTCTAAATACGATGAGTTTATGTATGGTATATGTTAGTACTAAATTGTTGCTTTATATGGTTAAAATAAAAAGTTCATGTCAAAACACCATCATGAAGAAAAAGTGAAGGTGCGTTTGGTATTATGGAAAATATACTGCACAAAAAACATGTTCTTAAAAATCCATATGTTAGTAATTAGTTATATTATTGATTTCATGAGATAGTCCTCATATATGGCTATAACAATCCGACTCAATAGTCATTTTTGTGTCAAATCGCACATGGTCCTCATTCATATTTCAATTTCAGACATACTTGGTCCACATCAATATATCATTATGGAACTCGCACAGTATCTGACAATGTGTCAACTTCGAACATACAAAATCTTCAATCCTTCACAACTTAGCCCACAACATCACATATAAGAAAATAACTTGATCTTAATATTTAATATTTATATCATGAATTTCAACTGATACATAAATAGAACATGTTGTCTGTTGTATAACAAGCACAAATACATCAACAGTGCAATAATATAATGCCTAACTCATATCAAAACATGATACGAAAAAATTAGAGCTAACAAAATTCAATGTTTAAAATAATTTTTCTTTTATATTGATAGTCATATATATATAGTCACACGATGTATATGTTATTCATACCAGCGTGTACAGGTTGAGAAAAAAATTTATTTTCTTAACTTATCTTGATTATAGTGAGCTTTCGAACTTCTTACTTCCACGATGTCTATAAAAAATAATGTGTATCGCATATGGATATATATAACCATAAAATTGTAAAAGAATCTAATTATATAGTCAACTAATTATGACAAACCACTTAAAAATATAATTAGCAGTTAAAAAATATTTGGTTTTATCATAGAGTGATCGAGTCGATGCAAGCACTGCGTGTGTCACCCTTTCATTTATATTTCATTTGGTGACATAATACCAAAAGTAATGAATTTTTTTAAGTTTCTCAATTTTTATCCTAACTTATCAAGTTCCTTATCCAAAAGATAAATACTTGAAAATATTTGATTTCTAATAATTTGTAATAGTTATGTCATAAAGAATAAAATATTTAAAATATATAAACAATTCAAATCAATCAAAATGTACTTACTCTTAAAAAAATCTCAATTAAAATGAGAATTGATTATAAGCACATAACAAATTTAAAACACCAATATCCTAGATTTTTGTTTTCATAGAAAAACAATTGTTGTTATGTACTTCAATGGATAAAGAAAGTTATATTAACCAAAGTGTAATAGCTAAATTATTAGACAATAATTTATTATTTTATAACCTATTGGACACAATTTTTTGGGTTTTCAAATTAATTAAAGAAATGAAATAAAAAACATCTTTTGTTAGTTGAATGTAAGATTAAAGACTATCACGAGATATAATTGTTATATAGCAATTCAAAAAGATCATCAATCATATGTGTAGCACTTTTATATGCCAGTTTGTTGCTACCAAGTCTACGTTGAAGCAATACTTGGATATTTTTTGAGCTTCCATGTTATTTATACGGATTATAAACCTTGTTTTGATATTAAGTTTCTTTAAAATACTTGGCATATGGAAAGATAATTCTAAAGATATCTATAGATAAGCTTCTTCAAAATGAGATTTATAATCTCACAAATAAGATAGATTATCTAAATTATAACAGTATGTAAAAGTGACGATGTATGTATTTTAAACTCATATATGCAAATTTTTGTAGTTTTTCTAAAAGAGACATTTATTTTGGTAAACAACTTAGTAGCTTCAAGTTTGTTATGATTTATATGAGTTTATGTATGTAATGACCTCAGAGGTTATTTTTGGTATTTCTGACAAAATTATCATTTTGCCCTTCCTAAAAATTTCTTTGGTTATTTTTCATTTAGTCTAAAAGTTGAATTTTAAAAATCTTATAAAAGGTTGGAGTTTTGCTAAAGAAAGAGTTTTTAAAGGCTTAAAGTTGGAAATTTCAAGTTTTGCGGTCATATTGAGTTTCAAGTGTCAGAACACAATTCCATCAATTTCATTAGCTCTAGAACATGGAATTTGGTCTAGAAGAACTGACAGAACTAAATTCGGAGTTAAAATGGAGATTTTGGACCCAAAGTAGCATTTTCAATTGAATTCAGATCATAAGTTTGACTTGGTCAATAATCAAAGTTCAAAAGCTCTAATGCAAATTCCAATGGTTCCATCAAGTCCAGAACGTCGTTTCCAGTAAGGTTGCATATTTGGTTCATACTTATAGAGTTCTAGATGTGTTCCAGGGGTCAAAAAGCATACTTTGAAGGGTGTTGGTGCAAGTTGACCGCGGTCTATGCCCTGTCAGCCCAGGTCAACATGGTTAACAACCCCTTTTTCTTTTTTTATTTGCTAAAAATACCCCTTCTTCCTTATTTTGACTACTCCACCATTTTTTCCATTTTTGGAGTTATAGAAGCTTGTAGGTACAACTTTGAGCAAGATTTTCATGAATTTTCATTTTGGTAAGCTTCCTAAACACAAATTCTTCTATTTTATGTATTTAAATTATGATTTTGACTTGAAATTTTTGGACCCTCCAATTTTTTTGGGTTTTCAAGAACATGATTCAAACTTTAAATGATGATTTCTTCCTCAATTTCTACTCAAATTTTATTGGATTTTGTCACGCTCCAAGAGAGTGCCCTTGACTTCATCGGCACTTAGAGACTATTGCTAACCCCCAAGCGAACCACTCGACCTCATCACATTCGTTCAATCACATTCTAATAATGAAAGATTTCAGTGTATAAGAATACGTAAAGAAAAGAAATGACAAATGATAAATAAAGGCCAGAGGCCAAACATTCCATCCATAAACTAAGACTAGTATGAAAGAAACTATTCAGAACATAATCCAATCATAATTCAATAGTCTAGTCTATGAAGCCTCTAAAACATCTGACTAAGTCATTCCAATGATAGACCCATAGCTACCTCATAATAAAACAAAAAGCTAAAATGCAAAGCTAGAAGAAAAAATATGATATCCTCCGAAAGCAGTAAAGGACTCACCAATTAGTTGAATGCAAATAGGTCCTCAATGGGGTGCTTGTTGATGACTGCTAGTACTTGTCTTTGTAACATGAAAAGATGTAGACCCAAATGGACGTCAGTACATGGAATGTATGAATATATAAAATGACAGAAAGAAACATGTAAAGAAAGAATAACATCAATTCAAATAGCTCAACTCAAGAAGTAGAAAATTCAATCATCATGTCAAGAGTCTAAAGTAAGAATATAGTTTAGAAAATGACTACTCATCTACCATATATGCACAATCCACTCAAAGTGCTATCAAAGCCTATTTGGGAGTTTCTCTAATCGACAATCATCACCTATGAGCTTGTGATGATACCACAAAGCAATGTCGTTGCCATATCCATCCTATACCTTGCTAGGGTATAGGACATCCCATTAGTGGATCTAAAATCAGTAACATCAAGTCCTCTTTTTGGGACAATAAGAAACATCCGTTTTTATGATTTGATCCTCTCCTACAGCCGGATACGTACTTATTGAGTTCAAGTTGAACTTACACTTACTCAATTCGGTGCTCAAAACTCCTCCCAAGACTCAATAGCTCATAAGACATCAACCTATGGTTAACTCATTCATCTAGTCTCATTGGACATTTGTCAATGCAATTCATCAAATCAACATCAACTCTTTGATTACATTCTGTTAAGGTTCAGCTCTTGACTCATAAAGATTCTATCATAAATCATTCTAACTCATAGCATTCGAGAAAAACAAAAGTAGAATTAAAGCATTTAGGGATTCCATAGACTCTTTAGGCTCAAATTATATTCATGCATGCTTATTTAAATAAAATATGTAAAAATATCGAGAAGTCATTCTAGGGTTCATGTAGAATAGCAAAATCATGTAATTAAAGTATTTAATTCATAAAAATTGTAATTCATGCAAAATTAGATAGAAATACATTAGAGTTTAAGAAAAACTTTCAAGAAATATTCACAGGAGACTCAATTGACTCACAACTCCATCAATCCGGGTTAAGGGACACATGAAAGAACATAATCCATGTTTTGGTTAGCCTTATATACTTGGATTTTGAATCTTGAAACAGCCTGGGAGAATTCACAAGAATATATTCAAACCCTAGCGTTTTCTTACTTGAAACCTTCTTCTAAGTTTGAGTGAGTGTTTTAGCATAAAAAGGTTGAACTGACATTGTTAGGGCTTTATTTACATGTAAAAACATTAAGTTTAGGCTTTGGAAGGGTTGGAAAAGACAAAAATAACCTTTTTTAAAATGATGTCAAAACTCATCTACAGGCCCATCTATATCCTATAGAAACTTGTACGGCCCATAGGGACCCTTCCATAAACATTAGGACAAATTTTGGGGTCTCTAGATCAACTCTTCGAGCCAGTCTGTGGCCCGTAGAAGTTTCTGCGACCCGTAGATTTTTCCGTAAAATCTGGGACCAAAAAATGAATTTTCAGGAATTTTATCCATGAGTTAGCAGATGGGTCTTACTTTAATCCACAGCCCGTATATAGGTTTCATACTTTTAACTCTGCTCTAGCAGTCTTCAGTAAAATAGCCATAACATTTGACTCCAAATTCCAAATGAGGTGAAATCTGTTGCATTGGAAAGCTTATTCAAAGAGATTTCATTTAGTAGATTATAGGACATAAAATTCGTTGTGTGGTAAGAATTAGGATAATGTAAAGTTGACCCTTATATAATCTAACACTTAAGACTCAATTTATAGGAAAGTTTTGAACTCGGGTAAGTACTAAGGGTCTTATATGACACTAATAGACTTCCCACATATAAGAATGAGGGTTTGAAACATAAGTACATTAATAATAGATATATGGGGTGTCATAGATTTTCAACCACAAACTCCATTTTTCGTGTAAAACCTGATTTTGAGCTCAATTTCTAGATTCAAGATTTTTTGAAAAATAACCTAATTTTTGACCATTTTGCCCCGGATCGAATTCTTATCAATATGAGTATCAATTGACTCCTTTTGATGCATATATCTCATTCTCGATAGTTGTTTGGTGTTTTGGAGCTGATTTTGTTGATTCCTTCATTCGGTTTTCTAGTTCACGGTTCGTCCATCGAGATTGTGGTGATTAAGAGTATTTTAGAAAGGAAAAAATCTTGGATTTGAGTTTGATTGAGACTTTGATTAAGTTAAGTGGAGTTCTAACCTTTTGTTAAGTATAATTAAAACATGTATTATCCTATGTATGTGGGTTCGGGTAATTTGTGCTTTGAAATGGGATAGAATTATATTATTATAGGCTTTGATTATAAAATTTTGGATTGGATAATTGTAAATGTTGTAGATCCTTGGCTTGTGAAATAACTGTGAGATAGTGAATACTTGTGAAATTATGGATTATTCGATTTTTGATTGATTTGGCTATTGAATTAAGTGGTCCCTAACTTTTGTTAAGTTTATTGCGTTTAGAATTTTCTTTAGATGTGAAACTTGTGGATTAGTGAACTATTCTAGTGGATATGATTTGAGTAATAGGGAGGTGAAAATGATGAAATGTATGACTTGAATCCTGAGATAATGTGCATTATTGTTGACTTAGACATGTGAGATAATTTTGTGAAATGAGCTTATATGATGCCATTATTGATAATGGGTAAGTGTCTATTATGTTCTAATTGTTGAACTTTGAATTATATTACATGGAATTATCTATTGAATCTCTTATGTGAAATGTTGAGCTAAATGCGTATGATGAGATATTGTTGGAAATTATGAAACTAATTGCTTGTGAAGTAAGAACCTAAATGATGAATTGACTTGTGTTATGATGACTAAGGATAACTGAAAGAGTTAAGTTCTTTTATATTGTGATTATTACAGAAATGTGTTAATGATGATTCAAATATTGAAAGAAAATTAAATGATTGATGATTTATGAATAAAAGAACTGTGAGGACATCTTGCATGCATTTATAATTACGGAAGTGATACTTGTGAAATGATGATATTTATGTGCCTAATGTTTCATTTGTGATGAAAAGTGGAAAGAAAATGGTTCTGCCTAGTTTTATGTTGATTTTGAGATTGCACTTATATTGGGATGTTATTGATATTGAGACTATGATTATATTGAAATATTGATGATATTGACATCATTACGATATTAACACTGTGATGAAACTAAGATCAAGCATATTGCATCCACTATTATTTGTGTATTTGATACTTGTGATGTCTATGGTCAAGAGATGAGTAAGGTAACATGTGGATTGGTGATCGGGTCTCTACTAGCCGATGTTGGTTGAGGTTTTCACTGGTGTGCCGAGGTAATATGTCGACTAATATTAGGTCCTAGGTCATTTTCAGATGGGTGATCATTGGCCGAGGTTATTACCGATAATGTTCACAGATACATGGTCCTCGTGTGGCCCCCATAGATTTCAGTTTGATGTTATTAGAAGATGTGTATCGTAGAACAGACATGCATCATGATTGTTTGATATTGCATCAAATTATTTACATCTCATGGGATCCAATTTTTCTCACATCATTCCTTCTTTGATATTATTATATGTTTTATTTATGACATCGGATATCTATTGTACCATTTGTGTAACACCCCCTATTTCTTTTCCACCTGATCTAGAGTAATTGTGTAGAGGATTCTTGAGAAAAGAACTAAGATAAGCTGCAGAAGATGGTTTACGAGATCCATGAAGACTTGTAGACGAGTTTACAACTCATAGAGTGGGTTTCATAGAACCCCTAATGACTTGGTGAAATTCTCTAAATCTAAGGCCCTTATGCGAGGGGTGTTTTACAACTCATAGAACCCTTTATGACACATAGAGGATATTTTTTAACAAATTTCAGTAACTCAAGTTTCTGGACCCTTATATTTATGAGAGGAGTTTACGACTCATGGAAGCATTTATGACCCATAGAGAGTGGTTTCGTACCAATTTCCAATAACTAAGATATTCATACACGTAGTTTACAAGAGGCTATCTATGACCCATAGAGTGCTCTATGACTCGTAGATGAGGTCTAACAGACCCAGACGCTAGTTTTTAAGAGGGTTATATTCATCCATTCTGATCTTTATTTAATTAAGTTCTTGGTTGTTTTAGGCTTGAATAAGCCTTAAAAACAGAACCCAAGGTATATTTCCACCATTCTTCACTTGGAGGGTTCTTGAGAGCATTCGAGGAGAAAACAAGAAGCTAGGTTTTCCAACTCAAGGGAGAGGATCAATTGAGGTTTGATTGCTCCTTCTATTCCCAGGTATGTAAGACTTACTAAAGTGTGAAATGTCTTTCTTCACACACCCCTTTTGTCATCTTGAGTCAAGATTTGGAAAAAAAGTTATGATTTTGAGAAATTCTATCATCTTAATACTGAAGTTCTGCATTTATTACGAATTCTCTTGATATGAAGGCTTGCTGCATTACATAACATCTATATGGCATTGAGTTTGAGTATCTTAGTTAAGTAATATGAATATGATTGAGCATGAGAAACATGCTGCATTGAGTCACATACATCGTTGTGTATGGGTATCTAGTTTTCACAACATGTTGAGTCAAATTGAGTGAGTCTAAATGATCGTTTGAGTCTAAGTTGAATTTGATGACTTGTATTTATTGAATGAGTTGATGGATGACTAAGATGAGTTAAGATGAGATAACCTAATGAGGTTGAGTTTTGAGTTAATTGATTGAGCATTAAGGTTTGCGTTTATTGCTGAGTTGATTGATGAGTTGAGCATGTTTTAGTCTTAGGAGGAATATCGAGCACCAAGCGGAAAGTGAGTAAACATCTACTTTAACCCATAGAACTACACTGGCAGCATAAGATAGTTGCACTAGCTTGTTCTGGCGAATTTTGTCTCACAAGTGAACATTTACTACGGATCCAAGAGAGAGTTGATCGCCCTTTTATGCGGTAAGTTAAGGGCAGCCAGGGCAACGACGTCACTTTCATTGTGCATCACCAAACTAAAGGTGATGGGATAAGATATCGGTTAAGAGAAACTCCTAAGAAACTTAAACGACCCCAAAAAGTGGCCTAAAATATGCCTCGAAAGTGCCCGAAATTATAATTTCCATATATTTCAAAATCTATGCGCGATATCAACAATCTGACTTCATGTTCGTGATCAGGGGGTCAAATTGAGTTAAAAATAGGTCTAACCCCAAATTAAGAGCAAACGATTGGCAATTTCAATTTTCGTAATTTTCTTTATCCAGAATTGATCCGCGACAGTGCCGCAACACGCAGCTGTCGTAGACATATGTTAATTTTGCCTTCACGATAGGTCTGCATCGTGGACCAGATGCGAACTTGTGTATTTTTCTGCCCAGCTATTTTGTTCGGTCCAAGGCTTTTTGGTCTTGGGGTAAGTGTTGCCAAACGTGAAAATACATATACTTAGCCATATTTCACCCTCATATCATACAAAACATTCCCCAATATTCATTCAAACACTTAGCCAAATATTTCACTCCTCAATTCAAGTCCCAAAACTCATTCAAATCTTAAGGTTCTCAATCAAGCTTCAAGTCTCCATCTCCAATCTTTATCAAGTTATTCTCCAAAGCTAAGGTATGTGGGTTTCTTTCATGGGTTCCTTTCACCCATGATAACCAAGCCTCTTTTTACTTAAATTTGCATGATTTAAAGTTGATTTACTCATGGGTCTTACTTATTATGAAATTCACTGCACACTATATTGGGGTTTTTTAAACTGTGATTGTCTTAGCATGTTTTTAGCTATGAATCTAAGGTCCATTGTGAGATTTGATGAAGAGTTGATGTATATTACCTGAAGGTGTTACTAAGTATTGATTGATGGTTTTACATGGGACTTCCTTGCATGATTTCAAACCTAAATTGCATGATTTTACACTAGCACTACACATCCTTCAAGTGTTTGATAAAATGTCCAGTTATGATTTTCTTGAGGAATTGAAGGTCCAATGCATGTCTTATGAGTTGAATGATTATATGATATTTAAAAGAATGTATGTATATGATATTCTCCTATATAGTGTTGGAATGTGACCATGCCCTACTCGGGGGTTACACGCCAGGTAACCATTTCGAGGGGTTCGTACCTTGATAACCTTGTCGGGGGTTTGTACTTTGGTCACCATGGGTGGTAGGGTGCGATGATCCACCAAACTTGTCATGGGGTTTGTACCTTGATAACAATATCGAGGGGATTTGTACCTCGGTTACCACGGGTGGTAGGGTGCGATGATCCACCAACCAATTGATAGGGTTGGTACCTCAATCACCAAGGGTTGTAGGGTGCAACAATCCACCAAGATGATAGTGGTCTCTTCTTACACATGTACTGTGTTCTGCATAAGCATGATTTTACTTCAAGCATTATTCATACATGTCATATTGCTATAAGCTTATTCGTTACCTATGTTATGCATTTTGTCTATGGTGTTTATCACCTGTTGCATTTCATCCTATATATTTAGTACATTCAAATGTACTAACACATACTCTATGCCTACATAATGTCGCCATGTAGGAACCGGAGCCCCACTTTAGCATCTTCCTCCACGTGGCTAGTATGATTGTCTCTCAAGCTTGTTGGTGATTCCTTCATTCCGAGGACAATCTTTCTGATCACATGTTATGTTCTAATACTATCTTTCTTTTACTTATGTATTGACTATGAGGATGAGCCTAGTTGCTTGTCTTGGCCCCCGCTCTTATCTATGTAGTAGAGATGTTGTTGGACATATTCTGTATCTATGCTTTGAGCTTGACTCTCTCTTGACTCTTGATTTTTATGTTATGAAAGTTGTCCCTTAGCCCGGTTTGTCCCTATTTACTATCTCTTGTTATTGTTTTATTGCTTCTGCGACCAGTGATGTGTAATGATATGTTAAGAGGCTTGCTTGGTGACCCTTCGGGTTCCCCATGTGCCGTGTCATGTCTTGGCCCTAGGCTTGTGTCGTGACAAACTTGGTATCAGATCACTAGGTTGTTAGATCCTCAAAGTCCAACACATCGCATCGATTAGAGTCTTAAAATTGGTTGTGTAGTGCACCACAACTATGAGTAAGAGGCTATGAGAAGTTTTAGGAAATATTTCCCTTATTCATGTTCTAAGTCATGTTATAGAGTTAAAGTAAGTTTTTTCCCCCTAACGATTGATCTTTGTTATGCTAGATCATGCCTAACACAAGAGGAAGATGAGCCCGCACACCCGAGAAGCAACCAACTCATGGAGATATTCAGGATGCTCTCACTTTTCTTGAACAAGTTGTGGCTAATCAAGTCAATAAAAAAGCCCAAGCCACTCATTCTCCTACATCGGCATCTCAGGTGAGAGACTTCGTAAAGATGAATCCCATGGAATTCTATAGGTCTAAGGTTGATGAGGACTCTCAAGAGTTCATTGATGAGGGCTACAAGGTGTTAGCTATCATGGGTATGAGGTCGAAAGATAAGACAGAGTTAGTGGCCTACCAACTCAAGGGGGTGGCACAAATATGGTACAATCAACGGAGGGAGGAGAAGGGCGTCAACGAAGATTTCAAGGCGGGCTTTCTTAATTGGTTCTTCCCTCTTGAGCTTAGGGAAGCTAAATTTATGGAGTTTATGAACTTGAAACAAGGATCTATGAGTGTGAGGGAGTATGCCCTCAACTTCAATCAACTCTTAAAGTATGCTCCACACTTGGTTGCCGACTCAAGTTCTAGAACAAACAAGTTCGTGATAGGTGTGTCTGACTTGGTGAGTGAAGAATGACGGTCCACTATGTTCATTAGTAACATGGACTTTTCCTGTTTGATGACCTGTGCTGAACAAAAGGAGGAGAAGAAGTTGAGGAAGAGGAGGGATCATGAGGCCCAGAGGGCCCGTTTTGATGGCAAGTTCCAAAGGCGAAGGGGTGGTCGGTTCCACCAATGCCTAGGGTCTTCGCATGCTTCTAATAGGGAGTTTGCCAATGACTTCCCAAGGACCCAAGGTGTTGATCATTTGGTTCCTAATGATGTGTGTCCAAGAGGTGGTAAGGGTCATAAAGGCCCATGCTTGAGAGACACTAATGCATGTTTTGGTTAGGGGGAAGTGGGTCACAAAAAGGTGGATCGCCCTTGAAATTTCAATAACGATAAGGAGGTTCATCTACAAAGTGCTAATATGGTTCCTTTGGGGAGAGGTGGCTGGCAAGATGTTCCCCAAGGTGTAATCAATTTTATGCCTTGCATGGGTGGCAAGGGGTTGATGAGGTGCCTAATGTCGTCAACGGTATGTTGAAAATCTTTGATTTTAATGTTTATGCATTGAGTGGTCTGGGTGCCACTCTTTCTTTTATTACCCCCTTTGTTGCCAAAAAGTTCCATTTTGAGATCGAATTATTGTGTGAGTCATATGAGGTGTCTAGTCCTATTGGTGTATCTATTATTGCTAGAAAGGTCTATAGAAATTGGCCCATTTGCATCTTGCATAAAATATTTCCTTGTGATCTGGTAGAGTTGGACATGATTGATTTTGATGTTATTCTTGGGATGGATTGGTTGCATGCATACTATGCCTCTATTGATTGTAGAACTCGTATGGTCAAGTTCCAATTCCCAAATGAACCCATCCTTGACTGGGAGAGTCGTGATGTGGTGGTCAAGGGTAGGTTCATCTCTTGTATTAAGGCCCATAAGTTGATCTCTTAGGGGTGTCTTTATCATTTTGTGAGGGTTAGGGATGTAGAGTCCAAAGTCCTTTCCATAGAGTCAGTTCCAATACTAAATAATTTTCTTGATGTCTTTCCAAATGACCTTCCTAGTGTTCCTCCCGAAAGGGAAATAGATTTTGGCATAGATCTTCTACCCGATACTCGACCCATTTCGATTCCCCCTTACTATATGGCCCCGGCGGAGTTAAAGGAGTTGAAGGAACAATTAAGAGACTTGTTGGAGAAGGGTTTTATTACACCTAGCCAATAACCTTGGGGTGCACCAATGTTGTTTGTGAAAAAAAGGATGGGTCCCTTAGAATATGCATTCACTATCGGCAACTCAATAGGGTCACCATCAAGAATGCGTATCCTCTTCCAAGAATTGATTTATTTGACCAATTGCAAGGGGCTAGCCACTTCCCTAAGATTGATCTTCGGTCCAGGTATCATCAAGTGAAGGTGAAGGAGTGTGATATTCCTAAGACGGCCTTCCGAACTAGGTATGGGCATTATGAATTTGTGGTTATGTCCTTTGGGTTGACTAATGCACCGGCCATCTTCATGGATCTAATGAATAGGGTCTTTAAACCTTACCTTGATTCATTTGTTATGGTCTTCATTGATGATATTTTGATCTATTCACATAGTGAGGAGGAGCATAAGGGTCATTTGAGGGTTGTGCTACAGAGGTTGAGGGAAGAGAAGTTGTATGCTAAGTATGAAAAATGTTAATTTTGGTTAAAAGAGTTTGCCTTCCTAGGTCATGTGGTGTCGGGGGATGGTATTAAGGTGGATCCTAAGAAGACGGATGTAATTACAAATTATCCTAGACCATTGACCCCATCAGATATTAGGAGCTTTTTGGGCTTAGCGAGTTACTATCGGAGGTTTTTGAATGGGTTCTCTTTTATTGCTTCTCCTATGACCAAGTTGACTCAAAAAAAAGTAAAGTTTGTTTGGACCGATGAGTGTGAAAGGAGCTTCTAAATATTGAAAGACAAGCTTGTTTCCACTCCTATATTGTCACTATCTGAAGGGCTAGAAGGTTTTTTTGTGTATTATGATACTTGTAGAGTTGGTTTGGGTTGTGTGCTAATAAAAAATGGTAAGGTGATAGCCTATGATTCTAGGCAACTCAAAGTGCATGGAGTTATCCTACTCATGATCTTGAACTAGCTACCGTGGTATTTGCATTAAAAATTTGGCATCATTATTTGTATGGGGTGCATGCTGATATGTTCACCGATCATAAGAGTCTCCAATATGTCTTCACTCAAAAAGATCTCAATTTGAGACAAACAAGGTGGCTAGAACTTCTTAAGGACTATGACATGAGTGTGCATTATGATCCCAGTAAGGCTAATGTTATGGCGGATGCTTTGAGTAGGGTGTCTATGGGTAGCCTAGCTCATATTGATAGTAGGGATAAAGAGGTGGCTAGGGAGGTGCATCGGTTAGCTAGATTGGGGGTTAGGTTGGAAGAGGTTGACAATGGTGGCGGTGTCGTTATTGATGGTTCTAAAAAGAGGTTCAAAGGTAATTTCATAATTGTGGAAAGGATAGACATAAAGTTGTTGCTGCCACTCTTCAAAGAAGCAAATTCACGACTCTTAGTGATTGAAGCTTGAAAGCACTCATATTTTCTATATACAAACTATATTGTGAGTGGCTTGCAAAATGATCTGTACAATGTGTACAGTAATACGAAGACTTCCAAAGAACTTTGGGAAGCTTTGGAAAAAAAGTACAAAATTGAAGATGCAGAATGAAAAATTCATTGTGGAAAAGTTCCTTGACTATAAGATGGTAGATAGTAAAACTATTGTTACACAAGTTCAGGAGTTATAGGTTATAATTAGTGATCTCCTTGCAGAATGTATAATTTTATATAATACCAGGTTGAAACATATTAAATTTGTTCCTAATACTCACACAATCTTTAATGTATTATTGATTATGAATGATGTTTTTCAATTGGCTGCCATCATTGAGAAGTTACCCCTACTTTGCAAGGACGTCAAGAACTACTTAAAGCATACACACAAGGAGATGATGGTTAAAGAACTCATCATGTTCTTGATAATTGAAGAGGGAAACAAGGAGAAACAAATAGGCCACAATCAAATTCAACAATTGCAAGGGAAATGTTGTTGAAGAAGGGCGAAATGTCAAAAAGAGAAAGAAAACATCTGGACCAAAAGAAAAGCTGCCTAAAAAGAGATGCATTTCATAATTGTGGAATGATTAGACATAAAACTGTTGGTTTCTTCTTTTCAAAGAAGCAAATTCAGGACTCTTAGTGACTGAAGCTTAGAAGCACTCAGATTTTCTATGTAAAATTATATTTTGATTGGCTTGCAAGATGATCTGTATAATATGTAAAGTACTATGAAGACTTCCAAAGAACTTTGAGATGCTCTGGAAAAGAAGTACAAAACTGAAGATGCAAGAATGAAAATTTTATTGTGGTAAAGTTCCTTGAGTACAAGAGGCCACAAACAAATTCAACAACAGCAGAGAAAAATATTGTTGAAGAAGGGTCAAATGTCAAAAAAAGAAATAATCCGTCTAGACTAAAAGGTGAAAGAGGTTTAAAGGTAATTTCATAAATGTGGAAAGGTTAGACATAAAGTTGTTGATTACCGCTCTTCAAAGAACCAAATTCACGACTCTTAGTGACTGAAGCTTGGAAGCAGTCAGATTTTCTACGTACAAACTATATTCTAAGTGGCTTGCAAGATGACCCTATACAATGTGCATAGTAACATAAAGACTTTCAAAGAACTTTAGGATGCTTTGGAAAAGAAGTACAAAATTGAAGATGCGGCAATGAAAAATTCATTGTGGCAAAGTTCCTTGACTGCAAGATGGTAGACAGTAAGACTATTGTAACCCAAGTTCAAGAATTACAGGTTATATAATTCATGATCTTCTTGCAGAAGGTATGATTTTATATAATTCCTAGTTAGAGCATATTAAATTTATTTTTAATACTCATACATTCTTTAATGTAGGATTGATTGTGAACAATATTTTTCAATTGGCTGCCATCATTAGGAATTTACCTCCACTTTGAAAGAACTTCAAGAACTACTTAAAGTATAAATATAAGGAGATGACTGTATCATACATTTGAGGACTGAAGAGGGCAACAAGGCGATAGAAAAGTGGCCATACACAAATTCAATAATAGTAGGGGAAAATATTATTGAAGAAGGCCCAAATATCAAAAAGAGAAAAAATTCATCTAAACCAAAAATCAACCTGCGTAAAAGAGGTTCAAAGGTAATTTCCTAATTGTTGAAAGGTTGGAGATAAAGCCGTTGATTTTCACTCTTTAAAGAAGAAAAAGAATCAAACAAGTATGATTGAGAAGAATGAAGAAATGGAGAACCTATGTGACATGTTGACTCAATGCAATTTAGTAGGAAATCTAAAGGAGTAGTGGCTTGATTCTTGGAGCGAGTTCACATATTTGTGCAATTAAAGAATATTTTGCAACATATGCCCCCCGCGCCTAATGAGACCATTTACATGAGAAATTCTTTCATAACAAAAGTTGAAGGCTATGAAAAAGTATGTTTAAAGATGACATCCGACAAGGTGGTGATTTTAAACAGAGTTTGTCATATTCCATAAATGAGGAAGAATTTTGTTTCTGCTAGTCTCTTAATCAAAAATGGATTTAAATGTGTACTTGTCTTAGACAACATTGTAATTAGTAAAAATGAGATGTATGTAGGAAAATACTACCTCACTAAAGGCTTTTTTAATAGTTGTTGAAAGTAATAAAGTTCAAGCTTCTTTTTTACTTACTTCAGTCAAATGACTATGGTATTCAAGTTTAGGATATGTCAATTATACAAACCTTGCAAAAATTGAGTAATTTGAATCTATTGCCAAAGTTTGAAAAAAAACAAACAGCCAATATATCAAGTCTATGTTGATTCAAAGTATGTTAAGCATCCTTATAAGTCAATTGAAAGGAATTCAAATTCCTTAGACTTAATTCATACAGATATGTGTGACATTAAGTCAATATCATCTAGTAGTGGAAAGAAGTATTTCATAACATTTATTGATGACTATACACCATACTTCTATGTTTATTTACTTAGTAGTAAAGATGAGGTAATTGAAGCATTGAAATTGTATAAAAGTGAAGTTAAAACACAACTTAACAAAAGGTCAAAATGACAAGGAGTGATAGGGGCAGTGAATATAAATATCCTTTTGAGGAAATATATTTGAAATATGGCATTATTTATCAAACAATAGACCCTTACTCATCACAATCCAGTAGAATTGTAGTAAGAAAAATGGAACACTTAAAGGAGATGATAGATGCCATGTTAATTAGTTGTGGTTTGCCCCAAAACTTGGGGGGGGGGGGTTATCTTTACAGCTAGTTGAATACTCAATTGAGTTTCCCATAGTAAAACACAATCTATTCCATATGAAAAGTAGAAAGGGGGAAGCTCAACCTTGAATATTTGAAAGTGTGGGGGTGTTTGACCAAGGTCTAGATTCCTAATCCTAAAAGGAAAAAAATATGACAAAAAATTATTAATTGTATATTCATAGGATATGCTATGAATAGTAAAGCATATCGATGTCTAGTGCATAGATCAGAAAACCCGACATTCACATTAATCGATAACTGAATCAGGTAATACTGAATTCTTTGAAACGATATACCCATATAAGAAAGAATATGAATCACCTAATGAAGGAACTAAATGACCTCAAGAGGAAACAAAGGAGAGAAGTCATAATGGGAAAAATCCAAGGCTTAGAAAACGTCAAAGGACCTCTACTGTCTTTGGATCAAATTTGGTAACATTTTTATTAGAAAATGAGCCTAGGACCTTTAGAGAAACTATGACTTCTTCAGAAGCACAATATTGGAAAGAGGCTTTCAATAGTGAGATTGAATCCGTAATGAATAATTATGCATAGGAATTGGTTGATCCTTATCTTGGAAATTAGAAAAAGGATTGCTCAATCTTAAACAACCACGATCTAAGATCTTTCCCATAAAATTTGAGATACTCCATTCTCGACCATTGTTTGAAATTCGACTAATGGAAATCAGAAATGTTACCAGTATTAGGATCCTCTATCTTTCTCTGTGAACCCATATCCCTTCATTTCGATCAGGGACTTCTTCTTGTCCCCATGGAACAACATTAATTTGATTTTCTCCAGCTAATTGATTCCTCAATTCCATTATTGTGTGATCCAATTTCTCTAGAGATGCAACTTTCCCTGCTAATTTTCCAACCTCTATTACAAGACTCTGCATCATTTCCCACAAATCCCCAATTTCTACAGTGGAATTTTCAGTGTTTGATTCTCCAGATGCTCTGATTTGTTTCACCATGGTTGCCAAGGAATGCTTGGCTCTGATACCAATGTTACTCGAATTCAGGAATTGCAAGGATTCTAGGATTGAATGATTGTCCAAGAGGAACTCGAGGATACAATCTAAGAAGGAAGAAGAAGAACAATAGAGAGAATAGGATTTTGGAGAAGAAGACTTGTATATTTCATATATTGAATTTTAGCTATTGATTACAATGTCTCCTTATGTATATCTATTTGATCTACTTATTCTAACTAACAAAATCTGTTATACAATTAGTTATAACTGTCTCAACTAAATTTTTCTCACTTAATTAACTTCTGGACCTTAGTGACTAACTTCCGTACAGTGGTTACATTCCCACTAATTACATTCCTCAAATTACTATTACAGAATCAAATATGTATCTCAATCACGTCTACTCTTTTGAAATCAATGAGTGAATTCCTCAGTTTGTTGAAGATTTGCCAACATATTGGATATACTCCTTATCTTCCAGATATGGGGAATCAAAATTCGAATTTAAAATTCATAATTCTTCGACTGATTTCCCCATTCTGACCCCCAAATTCGTCCATCCCCCCCCCTCATTTTGGAACACTAATTTTTCCTATAAATTCCCTTTTTTTGGTTACCTATTGAGGGGGGAGGGGGATTCTTCACTTCTAATACACTAAGATTTTCGTTTGAGAGTTAAGAAAATCATTCCAGAAAACTCATTCAATTCTGAAGGTTTCTGTGTTTGGGAACTTTCGTTTTCGGAACTTGAAGGTACTCAAACAAAGTTCAGCTCAAGCTCATCGTCTCAGCTTGCTACCCCCCCCCCCCCAAAGGTAAAAACCTTTCCTTGATTTCGTCCCTTCCTTTTGTTTCTTGTCTTTGTTAGTGGTGCTTTGATTTAGTTTTTCATCGAATATGCTGATACTTGCGTTTTAGCTGCTTAGGGATCTTATATTTTTTCGTTTTCTCTGTCTGATTGTCTTTTGAGAAGGAGAAATACCATAAAATGACATTATGAGCTCGTGTTTGTTTTATTTTGGTTTGCATTGCTTGTTATATGACTTTTAAAAATCAGATTCTGTTTGGATGATAAAAAACATGATTTTTAATGCTTTCTAAGCCTCAATGTCAGCTTGTTTTGGACTTTTGTTGTGAACTTTGAAATCGTTTTGAGCCTTCATTATTACCTTTATGCAGCTTTACACGTTTTTTTGATTGGTTAGCCGTTTAGGTTTCTGGGTTTTCTTCTAAGAACAAGGTTTTAGGAATCCACATTTCAGTTACTATATTAAATCCTAAATTGGTTTTTGATCATTGTTCTTTGCTGATTAAAATGCAAATACGTGGCTTAGGTTGTTTCTTCACAAAGCTCTATTGGTGTCGTTCTTATTCTGTCTATTTACTTGAGAGGTTTCAATGAGGTTCCTTACCCTTACCTTGTTCTCTGCCCCAATCCAGTTTTCGCCTAAGTTAACCAATAATCAGTTACACATTGTCATTGCAAATAGACTGTATATGGTACTGATTTGATTCAGTGATTAGCTCAGAATTTGTTTAACTTTTATGCTTGTTTTCGCTCTTTTTTAGTCTGTTGTAATTATTAGGTTCATATGGATTCACATATTAAATGTTGAAAAAAGCCATCTTGCTATAATTTTGTCATTGGAACTGATTCTAATGGTATGGATTGATGTTTCAGTTACTATGTGAGGTCTTAAATGGGTCTTTTTGATCTCTATTCATGCTGGTTGTATCGAAACATGTTCCTTTCCTTAAATACTATGCTAGGTCTTCAAGTTTCGGTTGTTTGTTTACTGTCCATGAAAATTGTTCGTCCGTTTAGTGTTTAAACGACTATGTCGACCATTTGCTTTGCTTATCTGAGTATCTTCATGTTTATAACCCAAATGAATGACCCTATTTCAGTTTATATAATGCATTTTCTGTTGTTTTAAAATCTCCTTTTGATTGTATGTTGAATTTAGATCAGAATATGCTTTTTGGGTCACTATGTGTTGGTTTGTATGCTGATGAGACTTTCTTTGTTTCCAGTTTACTATTATTATTTTTTCCTTTTACTAAGAACAAAGTTCTATCGAAAATAGTTTTGCTTTGAAATGCATGTTTAGAACGTGTCCAGATTCAATTATTTATGCATGTTTGAATTATAAATTTACTGTTAGTATAGGTATTAACATGCAAATTATTACATACTGTTATGTGGTCAACTGCCAATCTAATCTCTTCCGTTGCCCCTTTAAGTTTAGATTATATTTATGTCATCAATTTATGAGGTCGTGTGGTATTCTCAGTAAGTTCTACTAGTATAGATACTTTGTTGTAGTCATGATGGTTTCATATCTTTCCCGGCATGCCATTGAAATTTTGAAGAGTGCAAGTTTGTCTTCTTTTCGCTTTATGATATTAACGTTCCTTGTTAAAAACCCTTACTTGTTAGATTTTTTTTACTTGTGTTAATTCCTTTTCTTTACTTTCCCTTTCATGTGACATCAATCCGTGTCCTTTTGGGACTCTATCCTTGCATTTTGATCAGTTTCGGGGCGTTACGGCTGCTGGGGATCATCGATATAGGTGTGGAAAGTTAGATGCACATTTCTTGGAGGCAAAAGAATTTGAATAAATACACTTATATGTAGTGTATACAGCAGGGAAAAACGAAGTAGGAATAGGGCCTAAAGGCCCAAATGGGGCAGCAGCAGGCAAAAGATGTTAAAAGGGCCAGACAAACCCAAACTTATTTTAAAATTAGGACAGGTGAAATTGGACTTGCCAAGACCAATAGTTTACTCCATTTCTTATTTGTTGCTTTGTTATATTTATTAACTTGTGATATTGCTCTATCCTAAATCTAACATTATTTTGTCTATTTAGTATTTAATCTAATTAAATTACCCAAATGTCAAACCATTTGAGTTAATTGTTTATTTCCAGGATTTTTGTGACATTTTAGTGGTAAAATTATTTTAGCAAAACAATATGAGTTTCTTCCTCTATCTCAAGTGATCTTTTGAAAGGGGTAGTTTTTTAAAGACTTCAAGTGTTTTTCCTTTAAATTATTCATAAAATATTTTCCCTTTTATACATAGTCATTTTTAATAACTTAAACACTTAAGTTTTTCTTTCTTAAGTTTCATTTTTAAATTATTTTTTTTCGAAATTAGTCAAATATGTTTTAATCGCCGGTCAACCGCAAGTTAGCGACCATGTTTAAGTGATTAATTTCTTCTCAAAAATGGTAACGTGACACCCCGTAACTCCATACTCATGTGTGCCTCTGTTTCAAGCCACTTTTGTATAGATGAAAAGTGTATTAGGGTCATGAGGGACTTCTAGTACTTAGACAAGTTAAAGATTTTCTTACGAATTGAGTTTTGAATGTTGGATTATGCAAGGGTTAACTTTAAATAACCATAACTTTCAGAACACAAAGAACTGGGTAATCCATGACATACCAAATGAAAGCCCTTTGAGTTAGTTCTCTAATGCAACTGGTTTCACTTTATTTAGAGTTCAAACTCAAAACTTATGACCATTTTACTGAAGACTACTAGTGTAGAGTTGCACGATGAGACCTCTATTATGGGTCGTAAGTTGGGGTACGGGTCGTAGTTCAAGCTCGTAGCCATTTCTAGAAACTCCGAAAAATTTAGCCTAGGGGTTACGAGAGGGGTCCTACGGGTTGTAGTACTGTTTATGAGTCATAATGGGGCCCGT
The DNA here is from genome assembly GCA_011800125.2 of Solanum clarkiae. Classification (NCBI taxonomy): domain Eukaryota; kingdom Viridiplantae; phylum Streptophyta; class Magnoliopsida; order Solanales; family Solanaceae; genus Solanum; species Solanum clarkiae. The sequence continues at coordinate 26,975 of JAABOM020061677.1, forward strand.
AACAGACGTTTGATAGCTTTTTAGGAAGGGTTATTTTGATCCTTTCCCATCTTTTCTAATCCCTAGATTGACGTTTTTATACTCATTTAAGGTCCCAAACTCTTGAGTTCATCATTTTATTACAAATACTCTCTCTAAAACCCTCTAACACTTCCCCAAATCATTTTCAAATTCCCCATTCAAATTCAAGGATTTCAAGAACAAGCTTTGGATTTCAAGAACCCAATCCAAGCTTCAAATTTCTTTCAAGTTCAATTCAAAGAAAACCCATGTTTGAGGTATATGGGTTTCATTCATGGGTTCCTTTCACCCATGGATCCCAACTTTCCCTTTTCATAAAAATTGCATGTTCTCAAGTTGTATTACTTATGAGTATCTCTTGTTATGAAATAGGATCATGAATTTTGTTGGGGTTTTAACAAGTAATGTTGATTATGCATCAATATCTATCTTAAGCTTATACTATGAGTTAGTCTTTGCCTATTAAGACTATGCATGATTCAAGATATGAAATCTATGAGCTATTGTAAAGTTTTGCTATGAAATACATGATACCCATGATGGGATTTTACCATGATATTGGTGGGATAATTTACATGACTTTAAGGAGCATTGATTTCATTATTTCATGATCCACACTCTTGCATTTGCATGATTTTGAACATGTGTCCATATATGCCCACCATGTATTTGATAAAATGTCTTGACAAGAATTGTCAAGTTATTAATGATCTATTACATGATTTACAAGTCAAGTGACTTGATGATGACTAGGGGTGTTCATGGTTCGGTTTGGATCGGTTATTGGTTAAAATCATAATCAAATCAATTTAGTCAGTTTTTAAATTTCTAAAACCAAACCAAGTAAAAAAAATAACCACTGGTTTGGTTATTGTAAGTTTGGATTGACTTGATTTATTTTTTGTTATTTTTCGGTTTGAAAGTAATAAGTTTGTTGAGGGAATACACATCTAATAGACACAAACACCTAGTACCAGTGGCGAAACCAACATTTTCGTCAAGATTGTTCATACTTTTAGAAGATGGATCGGTGATTTTTGTTTTAAGGGTGTTCAATAATTGATATATATATATATATATATATAACCTTATATTCGAAAAAACTTTTCAACGAAGGGTGTTCAGCTGATCACCCTTGAATGCATGTAGCTCCGCCCCTGCCTAGTACATGAAGAATTCACAGAAGACTACTATGGATTCAATTGAGCAATAGTACTAGAGTTACTATTGCACGAACAAAGTGATTTAGTTAACCAACACTAAAGTTATTATACACAAATAAAGTAATTTAGCTAAGCAATACTAAAGTCATTATACACCAAAGATCAAATCTTCAATAAAAAAAATCAAGCTCAATAATCAAATAACTATTCAGGGGAGGGGTACAAGAAAACTATATTCCAAAATACTAATAAGAGAATTTTCAAATATAAATGATAAAGTTAAAGATTTAAATTAATTAAAATATAACAAAATATTTATGTATTATTTATGAATACTATACAAATAATTATAACATTTATATATATAATTATTTGGTTCAGTTTGGTTGTTTTTGCAGATTTTTTTTAGTAAAATCAAAACCAAATAAAATATTATCGATTTTCAAAATTTAAAAATCAAACCTAACCAAATCGAATCAAATATCAAATTTTTTTATCGATTTGGTTCGGATTGCGGTTCAATTTGGTTGTTTAACCATAACCATGAACAACCCTAATGATGAATATGGACTTTCAAGCATGTATTGAATTCATGAAAAGTATCTATGATTTACAAGTATCAAGTTAAGCCCTATTTAAAGATTTTAACCTCTTATGAGCCATTTATGTTAAAGCAAGGGTTCATGTATGATTATGATCTATTATCATGTTTCAAGTTAGGCTCACCATTAGAGGTCAAGCATGTTTATGAGCTACTCAAGTTATGTTCTTACAAGCTATTCATGTTATGATTAAAGTATGATTAACTCAAGTATTCCGTGGGATTAGACTCAGAATCGATGGATTGGATGTCGGCGTGGACTATCTTCAAGGGTCTATACTCCTTTCCTTAAACTATATACCAACATAGATTATACTTTACACTTGATACACTAGTGGATCCATTTAGTGCATGTTATCATGAAATCCTTTCCAAAATGGAGGGTTCCCTTAAGGAGGGTTACTTCATATGAAATGGGACGGGCTCCTGTAAGGTGAAGTATGATTTACTTTGGAAAGTAGACCACCTCTTTACCGATGAGGGATAATCATCAGGATTCCAAGTTATAGCTCGCTTGATCTTACTCATGTCAGTTAAGGTCTCTTCCCACACATGTATTATGTAATGTGCAAGTTGAATGATTTACAAGCATGTTTTACTTCAACCATTGATCACGCATGCCATATTGAGGTTGTACTCATCTATTGCCTATGATTATGCATTTTTACTATATTGGCTTATGTTTTGTTGTATTGCATCCCACATACTTAGTACATTCAAACGTACTAACGCATACTTTATGCCTACATGATATTATCATATAGAGACCGGAGCTCCTCTTGATCATCCTCCACGTGGCTAGTGAGGTACTTCGAAGACAAGCTTTGGTGAGTCGTCAAGTTTGGGGACACTATCTACTTTCTCTTGCTATTTTTAAGACTTCTTTATGTTGAACACTTGATAGTATGAGGGTGAGCTCGGAAAGTGTCTTGACCCCTACTCCATTCCAAGTTAGAGGTGTATCTTGGATATTATGATGTATTTGTGCTACGATCTTGACTCTTATGCTGTGTTTATATTCAAATATTTCACTTAGTATCGCTTCCCTATCTATTCAAATCTCTTATGGTTATTGTTTATTTTGCTTCAGTGACCAAGGATGTGTGAATGATATGTCAAGAGGCTTGTTTGGGTCGTCTTCGGACTTCCTATTCACCGTGTCACATCTAGGCCTTAGGCTTAGATTGTGGCAAGCTTGGTATTAGAGAACTAAGTTATTAATGGTCCTCGGAATCCAACACACCATGTCAACTATAGTCTTGTTCATTGTTGTGAAGCACACCACAACTATGAGTGAGAGGCTATGAGACATTTTAGGAAATGTTTCCCTTCTCATGATCTATGTCATGCTATAGAAGTTAAGGTAAGGCTTTTTCCTCTAACGAATGTTCTTTGCTATTCTAGATCATGTCGATTCCAAGAGGAAGTCTAAGGAGCGCCCGTTCACTTGAGGAGCAACCGGCCGCTCTCGCTCCTCAAGCTCCCCAAGAAGGAGGGGTGGCCCAAAAAGAGTTCTGAGATGCTATTACTATGTTGACCCATGCTATGACTAACCAATTGAACCAATGGGCCTAAGCTCCTCATGCTCCTACTCCGGCCTCAAGGGTGAGGGATTTCACTAGGATGAATCCACCAGAGTTCCATAGGTCCAAGATGGATGAGGATCCCCAAGAGTTCATCGATGAGGTGTATAAGGTGTTGTCCATCATGGGGGTCAATTTGGAGCAAAAAATAGAGTTGGCAGCCTATCAACTCAAAGGGGTAACTCAAATTTGGTTCACTCAATGGAAGATATAGAAGGGGAATGCTAATGTTATCCCTTTGGAAGAGTTCAAAGACGCATTTCTCAATTGATTCTTTCCTATCGAGTTAAGAGAGGCTAAAATGATAGAGTTTATAAATCTTAAATGAAGGTATATGAGTATAAGGGGGTATGCCCTTAAGTTCAACAAGCTCTCCAAAGTATGCTCCACAATTGGTTGCCGAACCAAGATCAAGGATGAACAAATTTATGTCGGGTGTGTCCGACTTGGTTAATGAGGAGTGTCATACTGCCATGCTAGTAGGGGATATTGATTTGTCTCGACTCATGACATATGTCGAGCAACTAAAGGGGGAAAAGCTTAGAAAGAGAAGAAGTGGTGAGTCCAAGAGGGCTCATTTTGAAGGTGGGTTCCAAGGTTCTAAGGGTTTCTAGTTTTCTCAAGGCCATAAGTTCCAAGGTCAAGGATCATCCAATGTCACTATTTGCTAATGATAACCCAAGGTTTCAAGGTGGAAATAGTGGGATGGTCAATCCTAAGTGCCAAATGTGTGGGAAAAACCATGGTGGTCTGTGTTTGAAAAATTCTAATGCTTACTTTAGATGTGGTGGAATGGGTCACAAAGTAATTGATTGTCCTCATTCTCAACCCAAAGGTAGAGATGGTCGTCCTCAAGGCCAAAGTGCTAATTGGGCCGAAGGGGAAGCTGAGGTCATCAAGGGGGTGCTCTAAGGAAAAATATATTTTATACTCTTCAAGGGAGACAAAGAGTTGATGATGTGCCCGATGTCGTCAACCAATATGTTAAAAGGTTTTGAATTTGATGTGTATGCATTGATAGACTCGGGTGCCACTCTTTCTTTCATTACTCCTTTTGTTGCTAAAAAGCTTCATGTGTGACCCAAAATATTTTGTGAACCTTATGAAGTGTCTATCCCCGTTGGTAAGTCCGTTGTTGCTAGAAGAGTCTATAGAAATTATCCTCTGTTCATATTGCATAAAGTCTTGCCTTGAGATTTTGTTGAATTAGATATGGTGGATTTTGATGTCATTCTTGGGATGGATTAGTTGCATGCATATTATGCTTCTTTTGAATGTAAAACCCATAGGGTTAAATTCCAATTCCCGAATGAATCCATCCTTGAGTGGGAGAGTAGTAATGTGGTGGTCATGGGTAGATTCATTTTTCGTCTTAAAGACCAAAAGTTGGTTTCTAAGGGTTTTCTCCATCACCTTGTGAGGGTTAAGGATGTGGAGTCTAAATTCCTTCCTATTGAGTCGGTTCCGATAGTTAATAGGTTTCTTGATGTCTTTCTCGATGAGCTTCCCGGTGTTCCTTCCGAAAGGGGAATAGACTTTGGTATAGACCTCCTTCCCGATACTCGACCCATGTTCATTCCCCCTTACCTTATAGCCCTGGTGGAGTTGAAAGAGTTAAAGGATCAATTGAGGGATTTGTTGGAAAAGGGTTTCATAAGGCCAAGCAAGTCACCTTAGGGTGCACTGGTGTTATTTGTGAAGAAAAAGAATGGTTCTCTTAGAATGTGCATTAATTATCGGCAACTTAATAGAGTCACCATAAAGAACAAGTACCCTCTACCAAGGATTGATGACCTTTTTGACCAATTTCAATGGGCCAATCACTTTTCTAAGATTGATCTTCGGTCTGGTTACCACCAAGTGAAAATGAGGGAGTGTGACATTCCCAAAATGGCTTTTCGGACTAGGCATGGTCATTTTGAATTTGTGGTTATGTCTTTTGGGTTGTCCAATGCATCGGCTATATTTATGGATCTCATAAATAGGGTCTTTAAACCCTACCTTGATATGTTTGTGGTGGTCCTTATTGATGATATCTTGATTTATTCCCATATTAAGGAGGAGCATGTGAATCACTTCAGAGTGGATAAGTTGTATGCAAAATATGAAAAATGTGAGTTTTGGTTGAAAGAGGTTGCATTTTTGGGCCATGTGGTGTCGGTTGATGGCATTAAGGTGGACCCGAAGAAGACGGAGGTGATTACATATTGGCCTAGACCCTTGACTCCATCGGATATTAGGAGTTTCTTGGGTTTGGTGGGTTATTATCGGAGGTTTGTAAATGATTTCTCTTCTATTGCTTCCCCTATGACTAAGTTGACCCAAAAGAAAGGCAAAGTTGGTTTGGACCGATAAATGTGAAAAGAGTTTTCAGACCTTGAAAGAAAAGCTTGTCTCCGCTCCCATTTTGGCTTTACTACAAGGGTTAGAAGGGTTTGTGGTATATTATGATGCCTCAAGAATTGGTTTGGGGTATGTGTTGATGCAAAATGATGAGATTATAGCATATGTCTCTAGACAACTTAAGGTGCATGAGCGAAATTATCCCACCCATGACCTTGATTTGGTGGCCGTGGTTTTTGCATTGAAAATGTGGAGTCATTATTTACATAGGGTTCATGTTGATATGTTTACCGACCACATAAGTCTCTAATATGTGTTCACCGAAATGGATCTTAACTTGAGATAAAGAAGGTGTTTAGAGCTTCTTAAGGATTATGACAGGAGTGTGCACTATCATCTCGGCAAAGATAATGTTGGTGTCCAATGCTTTAAGTAGAGTCTCCATGGGTAGCCTAACTCATATTGATGATGGTGGCAAAGAGGTGGCTAGAGAAGTTCATCGGTTGGCTAGATTGGGGGTCAGGTTGAATGAAGTTGAAAATGGTGATGCAGTGGTTGTTGATGCTTCTAAATCTTCTCTGATTGAGAAAGTAAAGTCAAAACAAGACCATGATCCCACCTTGCTAGAGTTAAAGGCCTTAGTAAAAGATGGTAAAATGGAAGTTTTCTCCCAAGAGGGAGATGGTACCCTTAGGTACCAAGGTAGATTGTGTGTGCCTAATGTTGATGACTTGAGGAAGTTGATTTTAGATGAGGCTCATAATTTATCCTACTCTATTCACCCCGTTTCCACAAAAATATATAGAGATTTGAGAGAGGTGTATTGGTGGGGTGGTATGAAGAGGGATATTGCCAAGTTCGTATTCAAGTGTCACAATTGTCAATAAGTGAAAGCCGAACATCAAAGGTCGAGTAGCATAGCCCAAGACATAGAGATTTCTATTTGGAAATAAGAAGAGATCAACATGGATTTTGTGGTTGGGTTGCCCAAGACTAGGAAATACTTTGACTCAATTTGGGTGGTGGTTGATAGAATGACAAATTTGGCTCACTTTTTACCGGTTAAAACCACATATGGTACCGAAGATTATGCCAAACTGTATGTTCATGAGTTGGTTAGATTGCATAGGGTGTCCTTGTCTATCATTTCAGATCGTGGTGCTCAATTCAGTTCATATTTTTAGAGATCTTTCCAAAAGGGTCTTGGTACCAAGGTTAAGCTTAGCACGACTTTTCATCCTCAAACGGATGGCCAAGCCGAAAGAACTATCCAAACTCTTGAGGACATGCTTAGGGCTTGCATTTTTTATCTTAAGGGTAGTTGGATGAACATCTTCCACTTATTGAGTTTTTTTACAACAATAGCTACCACTCTAGTATTGACATGGCTCCTTTTGAGGCTCTATATGGTAGGCATTGTAGATCCCCGATTAGGTGGTTTGATGTGTGGGAGATGGCTTTTTTAGGCTAGAAGTTACTTATGGAAGCTTTGCAGAAGGTGAGGTTGATAAGAGAGAGGTTAAAGACGGCCCAAAGTAGGCAAAAGTCCTACTCCAATGTGAGCAGAAGAGATCTTGAGTTTAAGGTTGGTGATTGGATTTACTTGAAAGTCTCACCGATGAAGGGTTTGATCCGATTTGGCAAGAAAGGGAAATTGAGCCCGAGGTTTTTGGGGCCTTATAGAATATTGAGGAGGGTTGGTAAGGTTGCGTATGAGTTAGAGTTGCCTATGGAGATGAATATGGTTTATCCGGTCTTCCATGTGTCAATATTGAGGAAGTGTGTGGAAGACCCTAGTCTATAGTGCCCTTAGAGGTGTGGGCGTTGTGGGAGATAATTTGACCTATGAGGAGGTCGCGATGAAGATTTTGGATAGGCAAGTAAAGAGATTGAGGAACAAAGATGTAACATCTGTCAAGGTTCTTTGGAGGAATCAACAAGTTGAAAGTGTCACATGGGAAGCCGAGGCGGATATGAAAAAGCGATAACCATATCTCTTCCACTCTACTCAAGCCGAAGATAATAACTTAAGTCCCATTTATGATTTCAATTCTTAAGTTTCATCCCTCATGTCGTTTTGTATACATTCATGTTTATGGCAACAAGTTTATAGTATTTTTGATATTCATGTTGAGACTTTTTGAAAATGATGTTTAAATCCACTTGTTGCATCCATGTCGAGCTGAAAACATCAAAATTACTTCTATTACGCATGTTTCTTTAACATTCGTGGACGAATGTTCCCAAGGGAGAGATAATGTGATACCTCAGAACTCCATACTCATGTGTACCTATGTTTCAAGACTCTTTTGTATAGGTGGCAAGTGTATTAGATTCATGAGGGACTTCTAGTACTTAGACGTCAAGACTTTCCTACTAATTGAGTTTTGAGTGTTGGATTATGCAAGGATCAACTTTAAGTGGTCATAAATTTTAGAACACAAAGAACTAGGTGACTCGTGACATACCAAATGAAATCCCTTTAAGTTAGCTTTCCAATGCAACTAGTTTTACCTTGTTTAGAGTTCAGAGTCAAATGTTATGACCATTTTACTGGAGGCTGCAGTGTAGAGTTGCACTACGAGACCTCTGTTATGGGTCATAAGTCAGGGTATGGGTCATAGTTTGGGCTTGTAGCCATTTCCAGAAACTCCGAAATTGAGCCTAAGGGTTACGAGAGGGGTCCTACGGGTCATAGTACTGTTTACGGGTCAAAACGGAGTCCGCAACAGACATTTGATAGCTTTCTAGGAAGGATTATTTTGGTCCTTTCCCACCCTTTCTAAGCCCTAGATTGACGTTTCAATAGTCATTTAAGGTCCCAAACTAGTTCATCATTTTATTGAAAATACTCTCTCTAAAACCCTCTAACACTTCCCCAAATCATTTTCAAATTCCCTATCCAAATTCAAAGATTTCAATAAGAAGCTTTGGATTTCAAGAACCCAATTCAAGCTTCAAGTTTCTTTCAAGTTCAGTTCAAAGAAAACCCAAGTTTGAGGTATGTAGTTTTCATTCATGGGTTCCTTTAACCCATGGAGCCCAACCTTCCCTTTTTGTGAAAATGAAATGTTTTCAAGTTGTATCACTTATGGGTATCTCTTGTTATGAAATAAGAGCATGAATTTTGTTGGGGTTTTAACAACTAATATCGATTATGCATGAATATCAATCTTAAGCTTATACTATGAGTTACTCTTTGTCTACTGAGACTATGCATGATTCAAGCTATGAAATCTATAAGCTATTGTAAAGTTTTGCTATGAAATACATGATACCCATTATGGGTTTTTACCATGATATTAGTGGGCTGATTTACATGACTTTAAGGTGAATTGATTTTACTATTTCATGATCCATACGCTTGCATTTGCATGATTTTGAACATGTGTCCATATATGCCCACCATGTGTTTGATAAAATGTCTTGAAAAGAATTCGCAAGTTATTGATGATCTATTACACGATTTACAAGTCAAGTGACTTAATGATGACTATAGGCTTTCAAGCATGTATTGAATTCATGAAAAGTATCTATGATTTACAAGTATCAAGTTAAGCCCTATTTCAAGATTTTAACCTCTTGTAAGCCAATTATGTTAAAGCAAGGGTTCATATATTATTATGATCTATTCTCATGTTTCAAGTTAGTCTCACTATTAGAGGTCAAGCATGTTTATGAGATGATCAAGTTATGTACTTACAAGCTATTCAAATTATTATCAAAGTATGATTAATTCAAGTATTCCGTGGGACTAAACTTAGAAAAGATGGATTGGATGTCTGCGTGGACTATCTTCATGGGTCCATACTCCTTTCCTTAAATTATGTGCCAATATAGGATTATAATTTACCTTTGTTATACTAATGGATCCATCTAGTGCATGTTATCATGAAATCCTTTCCAAAATGGGACGGGTTCCTGTAAGGAGGCTTACTTCATACGAAATAGGACATGCTCCCATAAGGTGAAGCATGGTTTACCTTGGCAAGTAGACCACCCTTTACCAATGAGGGATAATCATAGAGATTCTAAGTTATAGATTGCTTGGTCTTATTCATGTCAATTAAGGTCTCTTCCCACACATGTATTATGTATTATGAAAGTTGAATGATTTATAAGCATGTTTTACTTCAAGCATTGATCATGCATGCCATATTGAGGTTGTATTCATCTATTACCTATGATTATGTATTTTGACTATATTGGCTTATGTCTTGTTGCAATACATCCCGCATACTTGGTACATTCAAACATACCAATGCAAACTTTATAAATACATGATATCACCATGTAGGGACCGAAGCTCCTCTTGATCATCTTCCACGTGGCTATTCAAGTTTGAGGACACTATCTACTTTCCCTTACTATTTTTAAGACTTCTTTATGTTGAACACTTGATATTATGAGGGTGAGCTCGGAAAGTTTCTTAGCCCCCGGTCAATTCCAGGTTAGAGGTGTATGTTGGATATTATGATGTATTTGTGCTACGAGCTTGACTTTTATGCTTTATTTATATTCTAAGATTTCCATTAGTATCGCTTCCCTATCTATTCAAATCTCTTGTGGTTGTTATTTATTAGCTTCCTTGACTAAGGATGTGTGAATGATATGTCAAGAGGCTTGTTTGGGTCGTCTTTGGACTTTCCATTCACCGTGTTATGTCTAGGCCCTAGGCTTGAGTAGTGACAGGAAATTGGACCCTTACCCATTTCTCAGAAATTTTAAGACTTTTTCTATTAGAGTCTTAAAATTCTTTTAAAGTTTTCTTAATTTCTTTTAAAAAAAATTAAGTGGCGACTCTGTTTTATTTTTATTTGAAAAATTGGTATTCTTTTCAATTAATCAAGTTTTAAATCAAATTTTTCCTAAAAAGCCATTTTCAAAATTAACAGAGATGATTGATATGATAGGCAGAAGTACCGATTTAGATAGAGCTGATGAGGTGACGAGAGTCTCTATGAGACTAATTGAAATTATTAAGTGAGATGGAAGGTCTTATGAGCATTGAGTCTTGGGAGGAGTATCGAGCACCGAAATGAGTAAGAGTAACTCCCACTCACACTCATTAACTATGTTGTCAAACATAAGAGAGTATTGAACATTAAGATGGATATTTCCTCGTGATAAAGTGTCCCTGAAAGCAATAGATGACGTGAGAGTTGCATCCATTATGGATTCGAGTTGTTCTTACCCCGGCAAGGTATTGAATGGTTGTGGCAACATCAGCAGGATTATTGTATGATCACTGGCTCATAATGATTATTTTCGGATAAGAGAAACTCCCAAATAGGTTCCATACTGATAGTACTCTGAGCTGAGTTGATTGAGTTAGATCAGATGGTATTGATGGGACATGGTCTACTCTTCATTCTTGCTTAGACAGACATTTGACATTCTGATTGAGTATCTTCTGAGTTGATGTTATTTCTATATTATTATGCCTATATCTATTTCATTCAGCTATTTTACATGCTCATACATTCAACGTACTGACATCCATTTCGGTTACATCATTTAATGATGCAGAGGCAGGTATTAGAGATTATCAACAGACGTAACATTGAGGATCTATTGCATTCAGCTGAGTTAGTGAACCTTCCCTTACTTCGGAAGATTCTCATTTTATTTTCACCTAGCTATTAGAGTTAGGCTTTAGACTAGCTTTTTTTTTTAATTGAGGTAGCCATTGGTCTGTCATTGGTACCAATTGATAGTCATAAAGGCTTCATAGACTAGATTTGAGTTGTTGATCAGATATTATGTTGAGCTAGTTCCTTTCATGCTAACCTATTTGATTTGATATGGTTTTATAAGACCTAGATTGTCCACCTTTTATTATCATAGTCTTCTATTGATTGTTAAATATGTTGATTGAGTGAGTGTGATGAGGCCAAGTGGTTCACTTGGTGACTAGAAATAGCCTCTAAGTGTTGGCCATGTCTAGGGTACCCTCCTGGGGCGTGATAAACGTAGTATCATAGCACAAAGTTCAAGTGTCCTAGGGAGTCTATGAAGCCTTCTCTAGTAGATTCTTGTTTATGGGTGTGTTGTGCACCATACTTTATGTCACGACCTGGACCTAGGGCCTAGATGTGACACGGTGTATAGGAACCCAAGATTCCCCAAACAAGCCTCAAGATACCAAAACTCGCATCATCAGTTCGGAAGCGTATTCAACAATCAACACATAGTTTTAAGGGACGGGAAAGTAAGGATCACACTATGGAGGCATCATGGGGAAAGGGATCAACATGAGTTCACATAACACATATCACACAAATACTAAGGGGAAGGTATGTAGGACATATGCTATGGGGGCAATGCAGGACTTAGGATCTTCCCATCAACATAAGATCAAGTCACATATCAATACTCAAAGATAACCAAATACATAACATAGACTTAACCGTAACTCATTGCATATATCATAAAGAGGTTTACAAGGTGTCCAACAATGCCTCTACGTAGATGGGTCGGGGGCCAAGACATACCTTGGGCTCACCGTCAAGTACAAACATGAAATAAGTAACACAGGAAGATGGATGGTGGTTCGTCCTTGAAAGATAGGACTCGCCACTACAAGCGAAATCGGAATCCAAGCTAAACGTCGAACGTGGATGATTGAGGTCCTCGGTCCTTACATGGTAAAATCATGTAGTAAGAGTATGTGTTAGTACGTTTGAATATACTAAGTATACGAGATGCAATGCATGTAACTCACCAAAACCTGCATATCAACATTTGATGACAAGGCACATAATCTAGAAAGAGTTGAATATCAAAGAATGTAATATAACGAAATGTTATGAAAGTCATGATGCATAAAATACAAAGGATGCACTCACATATACATATATATATATATATATATATATACACACACACACACACATACATACATACATTGGGGATGTAACCTCAACCGACATAAGTAAGACCAAGCGGGTTATTACTTAGAATACCAATGAAATTCCCTCATCGGTAAAGAGGTGATCAACTTGCCAAGGGTAGACCATACTTCACCTTACGGGACAACTCCCTCTACGGATGAAGTAACCTTCCTTACGGGACAATTCCCTCTTTGGATGGGATTTTCACAAATCACAAATCAAATCGAATTATTCGTTCTCCTTATGGGATAACTCCCCCTTCGGGTAGGAAACCTATTCTAGGCACATAGTTCAAGTAAAAAGAGCGAACCCTCCATCCATCGGTGCTAAGTCATCATCCCATAAGAATACATGTTCATTTACATATATAAACAACGTAAATCACTTCCGAAACCATTTCAATGCATTCTTAGGCTTAAAGGCCAAAACATAATTTCATACTTTGTATACTCATGCGTAGGAATAGCCCATTCATATACAAAATGGTGCAAGCACCCAAAATGATCAAAGAGCGAAGATCATAGACATATATATGATCAGAATATTGTCATAACTAACATTTTATCAAGATCAAACCATAACAAAATTGGGCTTAACCCATAAAATAATTTCTCAAATAATCCATGTACATGAATGCATATGTTATGAACAGTGAGAGAATGACATGAGTAATTAAGACTAAATCTAAAATCAACATTTATAATATGAAATTGAAGTGAAAACATAATTAAATTCATATTTAAATCCATAGTGTAATCACCCATGCCTAAAAAATTCTTAAAGGGGACACGAATACTTATAATTTCATAAACCCCAAAGTGAATCCTCATATAATGGTCTAAATCATTTTAAATCATCAAATAAACACTACCCATGCATCAATAGAATTTTAAGAATCATAATATTCAAAACCCCAAATTAAAGTAAGCAAAATCCATGTAGGTTTTCTTAAAAATAATTTTGGGTCTCCTTGATTGGAAGGAATCAAGGATCAACCCACATACCTTAGACTTTGAGTTCCTTGGAATTGAGTTGAGAAAGAATGAAAGCTTGGAAGTGGGTCTTGGAATCCAAACTTGTTCTTGAGTTTCCTTGAAATTGGTATTGGGGTTTTGGTAGAGGCTCTTGAGAGAATTGAGAGTGTATTTGAGATTAGAGTAATGGTTTGATCCTTTGGAATAGGGTTTAGGTCTTTTAAGAAGGTTAAGATAGCATTGGTTGTCTAAATAGGGCATTAGAGTAGTTAAAATTAACGAAAATGCCATTGGTGAACGGATGGAAAATTTGACAAAGTATGGCATCACTGGAGGCTTAGCTGGTCGTGTGGCACTCCACTCATCATGTGGAGTACCTGTGACGTGATACTTAGTCTCAAAATTGGAATTGGAACACTTGGGAGAAAGTTAGCGTCGACGTCACTTTGACGAACCACTTCACGGGTCGTGTGGTGCTTCACGGTCCGTGTAGTGGTCCATTGCACCATACCTAGTCAAGAAAATGTGGCCAGGACACTTTACGCCCCAGCCCCATGACACCTCACTTAGCCAAAATTTCCCTCAAGCCAACCTTGCCTCTCTTGTACACCCCCATGACCCTCAACACGGTCAGTGGTAAGCCACACGGCTAGTGCCACTGGCTGTACCACATTCCTTAGGCCAAAAATAGCCTTTTCTAGCCCTAATCCATCCCAGCGGCCCATCACACACCTCATTGGTCGTCAAGTTTTCCGTATGACATCATTGCATGGGAAGGCCTCACGAAAATGATCTCCTTCATTGGACCTCGGAATGAGGTGAAACCAAGTGAGTTAGAAATCCAACTCAAAGGGATTTCATTTGACCTACCAAAAATAGTCTTTCCCAGCTCAAGGCAGCCCAAATGGACCGTCAAACACCTCACTGCCCGTCAAGGAGCCCGTCTGACATCACTGCACGGGAGGGTCTCACGAAAACGATCATAACTCCTTCATCTGACCTCGGAATGAGGTGAAACCAAGTGAGTTGCAAAAATAACTCAAAGGGCTTTCCTTTGACAAATTGTGGGCCACCCAGTTTCAAGTGTGATAAAAGATATGCCCCTTCAAAATTGACCCTTCTTCTGATACTTGTGTCAAACTTAGCCAACAGAAATCCATTTGAACTTGGCTTGATGTAGGGGACCCATGATGGCCTTAAATGACATAAAATAAGCTTGAATTGAATTCGTAAAAGTGAACTTTGATCGAGCTTGGATGTTCCATAAGGTGTCACCTTGGCCCAAAACTTTTCGAAATCGAATCTCAAGTGTCACTAAAGCTATACAAAAATTCGGGTCCTTACATCATCTCCCATTGGAACATTCATCCTCGAATGTAGAAGAACAAGGCTTGAAAGGCTTGAATTAGGACATGAAACTTCCAATCACAACATGCAGTGCATAATTCACCATTTGAAAATCATCAAATTGTTAAAACTCATATTAAAACGTATTTAAATCATTTTAAAACATCATAAAATAAATCATTTTCATGCACATAATCATAAAATAAATCATTTTCGTGCACAGGTATGCATGTCCTGTCATAAGACTCAAGAGCAAAAGAATTAGGACCATTGATAATAAGAAGAACCTAATACCATGGGATTGAGTAGATTGGAAGGGATAGAGGTGTCGTTGCGTCCTATTTGATTCCACTCCTCACGTAGCACTTTCAATATGTTGATCTCCATTGCGAAGCCTCTTCACTTGCCCATCCAACACCTCAATCGAGACTTTCTCATTAGACAAGTTATCCTCGACCTCAACGCCTTCCAAAGGAATAATAGCACTAGTATCACCAACCAACTTCCTCAAATTAGACACGTAGAAAACCTAGGCAAATCCAATCCATAGTCCACATTCCCACATCACTCAACAATCTGATGAGGGCCTACATACCGAGAAACTTAACTTTCCCTCCTTTCCAAAACACATCGCCCCCTTAATAAGTGATGCCTTCATATCTACCCAATCACCAATACCAGACTCATGATCCCTCTTTCCAACATCTAAGTAAAACCCTTGGATGGCTTCGAACCATCTTCAACTTTTCCCTAACTAATCCCTCTCTCTCCATAGCCTCCAACACTAAGCCCGAGCCTATAGAAGTCATCTCATCTGACCCAAACCATCCCACCAAAGATCTATACCTTTACCCCTCCAAGTCCTAAATGGTGTCGCACCAATGCTAGCATGAAAGCTATTGTTGTAAGCAAACTCAGTAAATAGTAGATGACCACCCCAATTAACCTTGAATTCCAACACGCAAGACCTCATCATGTCCTCCAAAGTTTGAATTGTCCTAAGCATTGAAAGTAGTCTCAACCGATAAGAAATGAGTTGACTTAGTCCTCCACTCAACAATACCCCAGAATGAATCAAATTGCTTTCGGGTCAGAGGCAAACCCGCCACAAAATCCATGTTTGCCTCTTTCCACCTCCAAGTAGGAATTTCAATATCTTGAGTCAAACCACCGGGTCTTTGGTGTTCTACCTTCCTTTATTGACAATTAGAGCATTCAAATACAAATTTCGCTATACCCTTCTTCATACCATGCAACCAAATAATCTTCTCTCAAACCGTAGTACCTCTTAGTAACTCTAGGGCGAATAGAGTAATGAGAGTTATGGGATTTACTCATAATCACCCTCCTAAGATCGTCCACATTCGAAACACATAACCGATCTTGATATGGAAGCACACCATCTCCCCCTTAGGAGAAAAGCCCTACCATTCTTTCAGCAACCAACCTCTTCAACATAACCAATGACGGATCTAGATCTTACTTAGCCTCATCCACCAACAACGAAAGAAATTCGGCTCCATTCTAAACACGAATACCACCATCATTAGAGTTGGCCAACCTAACATGAAATCTAGTCAAATTGTGAAATTCATTTGCCAACTCTTTCTCCCCTTCTGTAACATGAGTTACAGCTCCTATAGATAGCCCACTAAGAGGGTCAACTATAGTGTTGGCCTTTCTCGGATGATATTGTACACCCTAGTCATAGTCCTTAAGGAGCTCCAACCTTATCCCTTGCCTTAAGTTAAGAACCCTATGAGTGAACACATATTGCAAACTCTTGTGATCGCAAAGACATCAACATGCACCCCATACAAAATAGTGTCTCCAATTTTCAAAGCAAATACCACCACCGCTAACTCAAGATCATGAGTCGAGTAATTACACTCATGTACCTACAATTGTATTGATGCATAAGCTATCACTTTACCATGTTGCATAAGTACACAACCCAACCCAAACTGAGGAGCATCACAATATACCACTAACCCATCCAAGCCCTCTGGTAAAGTCAAAACAGGAGCCAATGTTAGCCCATCTTTCAAAGTCTGAAAACTCTCCTCACACTCATCCAACCATATACATTTCGCTTGCTTTAGCTTCATCTTGGTCAATAGAAATGAAATAGATGAGAACCCTTCAAGAAACCTTATGTAATAACCAGCCAACCCAAGAAAACTCTGAATACACGAAGGAGCAAGCTTGTTAAACAATACACATCCTTCACCAACTCCCATCTAACCTCAACTGTAAGATTAGCAACAACACTCTGCTTGCCTAGATTGCATTACAAGCCCAAAGTAACTTTCTCTATTTGGCGATGAAGATAGGAAATCTTATGAAATGTCCATGGCACGATAAGAATCATGAAAATGTGAAATATTTCCTAAAACGTTTTGTAGCCTCTCACCCATAGATGTGGCGCACTGCACACCAATGAATAAGACTCTACTTGACGTGGCATGTTGGACTCCGAGGATAATTTATAAACCTAGGGATCTGATACCATCTTTGTCACGACCCAGACCTAGGGCCTAGATGTGACATGGCATATGGGAACCCGAGAGTCCCCAAACAGGTCTCAAGATACGAAAACTCACATCATTGGTTCGGAAGCATATTCAACAATCAACACATAGTTCTAAGGGATGGGAAAGTAGGAATCATGCTATGGGGGCATCATGGGTAAAGGGATTAGCATGAGTTCACATAGCACATAAATACTAAGGCGAGGGTACGTAGGACTCACGCTATGGGGGAAATTCAGGACTTAGGATCTTCCCATTAACATAAAATCAAGTCATATATCAATACTTAAAGATAACCAAATACATAACACAGACTTAACCATAATTCATAGCATATATCGTAAAGAGATTTACAAGGTGTCCAACAATGCCTCTACATAGATAGGTCAGGGGCCAAGACATACGTCTGGCTCATCCTCAAGTACAAAAATTAAAAAGGTAACATATGTAGATAGATGGTGGTTCGTCCCTTGAAAGATAGGACTCACTACTATAAGCAAAGCCGGAGTCCAAGCTAAGCATCGAACAGTGGATATCAATGTCCTCGGTTCTTACATGGTAAAATCATGTAGGCAAGAGTATGCATTAGTACGTTTGAATATACTAATTATGTAGGGTGCAATGCAAGTAACTTACAAAAATTTGCATATCAATGTTAGATGACAAGGCACATAATATAGAAAGAGTTGAATATCAAAGAATGTAATATAACGAGATGCTATGAAAGTCAT
>JAABOM020061678.1:0-10828 GCA_011800125.2 Solanum clarkiae
TATGGTGCTGCCAAGTGGCCGCAACAGAATGTGACACATGGCAGTAGGAGGAGGAGGTACCACGTCACCCCTTGCCTATTAAACCTTCCACCCCTTTTTTGTCATTTCGAACTTGTTCAGACTCCTAGTTTTGCAAGTGAACTATGTATCCCTATGAATTTTGACATTCTGGATCCAGTGGTGCAGTGGAAGTTTTCAACGAAGCTTTCTACGATAAAGTGAGGGTCCCGCTTTTTAATATGACCCCTCTAACAGAAAGCTCTCGGGTGGTCAAATCGCATCTGGACATCCCCAGTATCAAACCAAAGGTTATCCTAGACCAACATTGACGTTCCAGAGCCAACCATGGTATAAAAATTTTTCATCCGGGGCACGATTGCAGAGGTAATTGATTGGGTCAACTATTAATCAGTTTCGATAGCCAAATTTGCAATCCGTAATATAATTGCACCGGACATGCTCCCAGCTTAATTCGACTATTCTAAAGTTAATGAATCGTTAGAATTCCATTATGAGGTTATTTACTAGGACTTTACCCAAAAACTCATTTTATGGGTATAAGTTCTTGGTTAACTCAAAAGTCTACATAACTTCCAAATAATCCAACCAATAGCCATCCCAACAGTCCCAACAAATCTCCAATGGCCCCAGGTCAATATACACATGCTCAAATCAACAAGATAGCCACAGAATTACAATAATGACCTGGAGAGTCATTGCAACATCCCCCACTAATAAGACGTTCATTCGTGAAATTAAAGTAGAAAGCATACTTGGGGCTCAAATTGGCTGGGATGTTGTTCCTAAATTTGTGCCTCAATCTTCCAAGTAGACTTCTTGACGGTATGATGTCTCCACTACACCTTAACCATAGGTATGATCCTAGAATGTAATTGCCTGGTATCCCTGGCTAAAATAGCAACTGGTTGCGCAATGAAAGTCAGATGGTCATCCAGCTTAACTGTGTCATATGCATATGAGACTCATCTGGGATATATTAGTTCTACATCGATACATGGAACACAGGGTGAATGGCAGAGCAAGCTAGAGGCAGGGCTAACTCATATGCAACTGGCACAACTCACCTCAAGACCTCAAAAGGGCCGATTAATAGGGACTCAACTTACCCCAGCTTCCAAACCGTATAACACCTTTCAGGGGTGAAACTCTTAGAAAAAAATAATCTCCTACCTCAAATTGCAAGAATCGGTATCTACAGTCGGCATAACTCTAGTGTCGACTCTATGCTGTCCTCAGCCTATCACGTATGAACCCGGCCATGGACAAGGCATCCTACTGTAAATCTATACTATACAGAATCAGTGTTATAGACTCAAACAACCTAACTGAGACATGACATCGCTGGCCATATAATGCTTCAAATAAGGCCATCTCAATACTGGTGCGGTAGCTGTTATTATAAATAAACTCAGCTAATGGCAAAAACTCATTCCACTGACCCTCAAACTCTAACACATAGGCCCGTAACATATCCTCTGAAACCTGTATAGTACTCTCAGACTATCCATCGGTCTGGGGATGGAATGTCGTGCTTAGCAGTACCCTGGTGCACAACGCTCGCTAAAAAACTCTCTATTAAAGATGGAGGAGAACTATGACCCTTGGTCCGACATGATCTATATGGGCACACCATGTAATTAGACTATATCTCGAATGTATATAAGAGATAACTGCTTAGCGCTGAAAGTTGAACAAACCAGAATGAAGTAAGCAACCTTAATAAACTGATCAACTATCACCCAAATGCTATCATAATCATGAGATACGAGGAAGCCCCATAATAAAATCCATAGTCACCTGCTCCCACTTTCACTCAAAAATGGACAAAGGTTGGAGTGTCCCACCAGGGAACTGATGCTCAGCCTTAACCTGCTGGCAACTAAGACAACGCGATACCTATGCTGTAATATCTCTCTTCATGCCATCCTACCAATAATGTTGCCTCTGATCTCGATACTGTAATGCTGAAGCTCTTGGGAGAGCTCCTGACTCATAGTGCATTTCTTAGAGACCAGGTCCTTCATGTACTATATGTACCCTGTAATTTTCTCCAATGCATCCATAAGAGTGATGTTGATGAAGAGTTGTTCCAACATGGAGAGAAAGTACTTGAATTTTCTTTCCTCCTCCCTTTTTTTGATTCATTGAGGGAAGGGAGGAGGAGGCCTAGGAATGGGCTTCAACTTCTATTGCACATCAGTAGCTTCACTCACCACATCTTTGTCATGATCATCCCCTATCTCCACATCTTTGGCCGTAACCATCTCCTCTCGAACATCTTCCTCATCAACTAGCATGGGAGGATCAATGGTTCTTACCCCGAGTAGTAACTATCATACGTTGCCCCTCCTTTTTAGGATTGTGAACTATGTTGCTAGCTAGTGTACCCCTTTGGCGCTGATTAAGTTGAGTTGACACTTGACCAAATTGTTGCTCAAGCTCTTTGATAGCCACAGAGTGAGACTCAATATTCTGATTTATACTAGAAATCTCAAATTTCATGCCCCTTAGAGACACATCTTGTGTCTAAGCTTTCTTCAATAGTAGATCAAACATTTCCTCAATTCTGGAACTGCATGCATCTATGTCGTGGTTATGTGGTAGCACATAAGGACCATTTTTTGGAGCCTTTTATATGACTCCAATCTACATCTCTCTCTAGACCTTTGTTCTTATCATACTATCATCTGCGGTTGTCCCTGTAAGCTTCATCTCTATTGAAGTTCTGACCTTGGTTTCCTTGACCTTGGCGCCAATAGTCCTGATTAGACCCTTATGAGATGGTACATAAACCCTCCATCTGATCAGCAACAAAACATATGTTCTCATCATAATAATGCTCATCATACATGGGTGCACATGGACGTTGATGAACCACTGAATTTACTCTCTCTTAGTTTTGCTTCATCATTACCCTCCATTCCTGTGCGAATTTGGGTAAGCTATTGCATGATTTCTTCATAGATCTTTTCTTGCTCTGGACCAACACTGATAGTGCATGAACTTTTGGTGGATGCTCTGTCTCTCTTCCCCCATGTACGATTACTCTTGACCACTCATTCCATCCGCTCTGCCATCCTTGCAAATGGCTGATCCGAAAACATAACCCCCCCATGATAGTATTAGCACAAGCCTGACTTTTCTCATCAAGGGCATGATAGAAGATCTCCACTAAGGCATCATCAACAATCTTGTGGTATGGGACACTCCTCAAACATTTGATGAACCGGTCCCAAGTAGTACTGATCGAATCACCAGGAAGTTGCTCAAATGTTGATTCGGTCCTTCAACTTGGGCTTTTTCGATCTAGGGAAGTACCTCTGCAACAAGGCCTTCTATAACTCTGCCCAACTGATGATCGAACTCTGTGGGTTCTCGGATAGCCATAATGTTACATTGCTTGTAAGAAATAATGGGAAGACATGGAGTCCTATAGCATCTATAGACCGATCTGTGTTCCCATCACACTGTTGCAGATGAATGCGACATTGTGTAAATGGCTATGAGGATCCTTCGATGCTAAGCCCGCAAATAGCCCATGATTCTACAATATCAGAACCAACCCATTCGAGACTCTGAACTTTGTGTCTGTTGGTAGTGGTGGCAACACAACAACTCTAGTCACATCTATAGCCATAGGATTTAGCCTGTATTGATTCCACTTTTAAGCATTGGCATTAAAGTCATAAGGCAGTGGAGCAATATCCTCAAGAGGAGGTGGGTTCTCATTATCAACATCCTCATTGTTGTTCCTGTTCAGAGCTACATTAGCCGCGTTATTGGCATTATTTTGGGACATTCTCCTTAGCATTCTTTGGGTCTCTAGGTCAAACAAACTTAAGTGATTTCCTTGACTCCGGATGTTGGGCGTACACTACACTACTTCCTGAAAAACAACAAAATCAGCAAACAAAAGTAAAATATGTGAAACAAGGATTAATACCCAAATCAATATGAATTAACAAAGTCTAGCCTTATTCCTCGGCTATGGTGCCAAAATGTTATTGTCGCCCAAGTTACACTTCCTTTTAAAGGATAAAGCAGGTATTGTCAAGAAATAGAACCTAACCAATGTTAGGTTAAACCCATAGGGAATACATAGACTCAAGAGAATTTATTGATCACAATTTGTGTGGTTAACCAACTTACGTCCCCAACGTGTGGGTGGGTTTGCAATAACCACTGTAAAAATAAAGTAACTACTACAAGAGACAAATCAATATGGAGAGAAACTACGGTATTCCCAATGATTCCCTAACTTAGTACCAATAGATAACCTAATTCTTTTCTAGTGTGTAGCATGCAGGACGGTAAGTTAAGTTCATCAAGCCCTTTGGTCAAACATGAGAGGTAAATTTCACTACGTGACTTGGCCAATCTCCATAATGTACATTACTAACCCTTGCCTATTAGTCCTAGTAAAACCTCCCCTTGGCCCAGTTTGGTTGATTACACAATAACACATCAATCGAATCTTATTAATTGATCTCTTTTCCTATTCATTACTACCTTGGTCCAATCAGTAGCAATAGGCAGGTTATAATGTTGGCCACCATCATAAAACATGCAAAATTAAGACAGTTAATTATATATGTGTCACAAACGAAGCTTAGAGCCTAGATGTGACACGACGAATCGGGAACCAAAACGAACCCTAAACAAGCCTCTTAGCATATCATGTACACATCCTTCGTCACGAAAGAAAAGTAAATATCAATAAGTGATATAAAAATTTAAAAAAATGGAAGGCAGACTAAGGGAAGTTTTTCATACTAACAAAAATATAATAAAAGTCAAACTCAATACATAGAATACAATATCAATATCAATACCTCTACATGGAATGGAGCCGGGGTTAAGACACTTCTCGGGCTCACCCTTACATAATGAGTATCCAAAATTAGTAAACGTCTTAACATAGGATGAAGGAAAATAGATAAGGTCCTCAGAGTTGAGGAATTACCAAAAGCTTTCTTCAAATGAACTGAACTAGCCATAAGGAGGATGATCAGTGGGAGCTCCGGTTCCTACATGGTGATATCATGTAGGCATAGAGAATGTGTTAGCACTTGGAATATACTAAGTATGTGGGGTGCAATGCAACAAAGACATAAGTCATAATAAGCAAGATGCATAATCATAATCAATAGATATATACTCAATATGACATGTATGAGCAGTGGTTGTAATGAATCATGTATAAAAGCATTCAACTTGCCTATATAGCATATATATGTGGAAGGAGACCTTAATCGATATGGACCAAATGAGCTACTGCTTCAAATACAAGGCATGCCACCCCCTCGGAAAGGTGACCAGGCATGACACCTTCTCGACAAGGTGTAGTCTACTTGCAAAGATAAACCATATATGGTCCCACTTTAGGGGACAAATACGAACTAGATGGATCCACCAGCAAAGCCCATTTAGGGAAATGATATCATCCTATGGTGGCACATAGTTTAGAGACTAAAGACTTTATATAATAACCCCTTGAGTCGATCCCCCTTCTTAATCCTCAATAAGTGCTAAGTCTAAGTCTACAGAATACTTAAAATAATCATAAGTTTAATCATAACATGTATAACTTATAAGGGACATGAATCATGACATGAGTAGGTCATTAACATGCTTGACCTATTTTGGTCTGCTTAACTTGAAAATAATTGTAAACTAGTAATCATGCTTGATCCCTCAACTTGACATGAATGGCTCACAAGAGGATAGAATCTTGAAATAGGACTCAACTTATCACTTGTAAAATCGTAGATATCTTTCATAAATTGAACAGATGCTTGGGAACCCACAATTATCTTGAAATCACTTGACTTGTAAATCATGGAATAGTTCATCAACAACTTAGGATTTCATGTCATGTAATTTAATCAAACACATAGTGGGTTCATGACACTTGTTCAAAATCATAGAACTCAAGAGTATAACAAGAAGGAGTAAAATAAATTCCATGGACCCACCAGTATTGTAGTAAAATCCTCATTTTGGGTATCTTAAAATTCATCTCGAAATTCACC
The DNA here is from genome assembly GCA_011800125.2 of Solanum clarkiae. Lineage (NCBI taxonomy): Eukaryota > Viridiplantae > Streptophyta > Magnoliopsida > Solanales > Solanaceae > Solanum > Solanum clarkiae. The sequence continues at coordinate 6,054 of JAABOM020061678.1, forward strand.
ATAATTCATAGTTTTTATAGTTCACATCATACATAACTTTAATAGATAAATCAAATCATGAAATGAGATTAAAATAGATATTCGTGCAAAATCAATCAATACTTGATAAAACCCAATATAATTTACAGTTCATAATTCGTAATAAGAGGTACCCATAAATAATACAACTTGAAATCATGTAAATTTTCATAAAACGAGAAGGTTGGGCTCCATGGATGAAAGGACCATGGATGAAGACCCACATACCTAAACTTGGAAATTTCTTGGAGTGAACTTTAAGGAGACTTTGAGCTTGGATTGGATCCTTAAAATCCAAAGTTATTCTAGAGTTTCAGAGAGGGTTTTGTGAATTCTAGAGTAGAAAAATGGCTAAATATAAAAGATTTCTCGTTTAAATGAGCATTGGATTATTACCTCTATGCCCTTGGACGAATATGAAAAACAAGGGAAAATTAAAATGGTCTGCATCCAATCCGCGATGCGACCCAAATGCGAAGGAACTTTTTGTGCTAGTCTGTATACAAGCAAGCCTCTTAGCATATCATTCACACATCCATGGTCATGAAAGTAAAATAAACACCAACTAGTGATATAAAAATTAAAAAAGGGAGGAGGTATTAAGAAAGTTTCTCATGCTAACATAAACGTAATAAGGGTCAAACTCAACACATAGAATACCATATTATCCAACAACACCTCCACGTGGAATGGAGCAGGAGCCAAGATACTTCTAAGGCTCACCCTCAAGTAATATGTATCTGAAAAGTAGTAAAAGTCTCAACATAGAACGAACGAAAATAGACAAGGTTGTCGGAGTTGAGAACTCACCAAAAGTTTTCTTCAAATGAATTGAACTAGCCACGAGGAAGATTATCAATAGGAGCTTCGGTTCCTACATGATAATATCATGTAGCATTGAGTATGCATTAGTACTTGGAATATACTAAGTATGCAGGGTGCAATGCAACAAAGACATAAACCATAATAAGCAAGATGCATAATCATAATCAATTGATATATACTCAATATGACATGTATGAGCAATGTTTGTAATGAATGATGCATAAAAGCATTCAACTTGCCTATATAACATACATATGTGGGAGGAAACCTTAACCGACATAGACTAAGTAAGCTACTACTTGGAATCCAAGGCATAAAAACCCCTCGGAAAGGTGATGAGGTATGACACCCACTCGATAAGGTGACGAGGCATGACACTCCTCGATATGGTATGGTCTACTTGCCAAGGTAAATCGAGTATGGTCCCACTTTAGGGGAAAAATATGAACTAGATGGATCCACTACTAAAGCCCAATTAGAGAAATGATAGCATCCTTTGGTGGCACATAGTTTAGAGACTAAATACTTTATATAAATACCCTTGAGTTAAACCCGTACCTTAAGCCGCAATCAGTGCTAAGTCTAATCCCACAGAATACTTAAAATAATCATTAGTTTAATCATGACATACATAACTTGTAAAAGACATGAATTATTAAATGAGTAGCTCATTAACATGCTTGACCTCTTTTAGTGAGATTAACCTGAACATGAGGATAAAATAGTAATCATGCTTGATCCCTCAACTTGACATGAATGGCTCAAAAGAGGATAGAATCTTGAAATAGGGATCAACTTATCACTTGGAAAATCATAGATATCTTTCATGAGTGGAACAGATACTTGGGAGCCCACAATTATCATGAAACCACTTGACTTGTAAATCATCCAATAGTGTATCAACAACCTAGGAATCCTTGTCTTGTAATTTAATCAAACACATAGTGGGTTCATGACTCTTATTCAAAATCAAACAAATCAAGAGTATGACAAGAAGGAGTAAAATCAATTAAAATCAACCCACCAATATTGCAGTAAAACCCTCATTTTTTGGTATCTTGAAATTCATCTCAAAATTCACCATAATTCATAGTTTTCATAGTTCACATCATGTATAACTTCAATAGATATAAATCAACTCATGACGTGAGATTAAAATAGATATTCATGCATTTTCAATCAATAATTGATAAAAACCCAATATAATTTACGATTCATACTTCATAATAAAAGATACCCATAAGTAATATAACTTGAAATCATGACAATTTTCATAAAATGAGAAGGTTGGGCTCCATGCATAAAAAGACCCAAGGATAAAGACCCACATACCTAAAGTTGGAAATTTCTTAGAGTAAACTTGAAGGAGACTTGAAGCTTGGATTGGTTCATTGAGATACTTGAATTTGAATGAGGATTTTGATAAACTCTTGGAGAGGTTTTAGAGAGGGTTTGTGAGTTCTAGAGTTGAAAATGGCTAAGTATGGAAGATTTCACGTTTAAATGAGTAGTGGGTTATTACACATAATGCCCTTGGGAAAAATACGAAAAATAGGGGAAATATTACACTGGTCCGCATCCAGTCCACAACAAGGACCAAATGAGAAGGAACTTTTTGTGCTAGTCCGCGCCCAAGCCGCATTGCGCCTGCAGCATTGATGCACACTGGAAATTGAAGAATTATCAACAATTATTTTTCACAATAGGTCTTTTAAAATTTGATTTTTGCTCATTTCTCACTCAATATTTCTCTGTAAACAAGAATATGAAGTCAAATTTTTGAAATCACGCACAAATTTTGAGATATATGGAAATTATTATTATGGGGCATTACGAAGCACATAAGGGGTGCTTCAACATGCATGTGCACTTTCCAAGAATTATGAAATATCCAGTTTTACTTTGTTAGTTCTTTATGGTTCTCACAACCCTAGTTATAGATTTAGCTACTCATGCTTTGTGTAGATGCAAGAATTATGGACTGAGAAAACAAAATGGAGCACTTAAACAATAGAATTAAGAACAAACAAATCCAACTTCAATAAGAATCACAAGCTTCAAGATGAAATTTAAATACAACTATTTTCAAATACACTCCAAAGTGATCTCACCATTTTCTCTCTCTAATTGCTGAGTTCTCTGAGTACTAGGCAAAACTTTTGAAAAATAACCTAATAAAAACCTATTTATAATAAGTAAAATACAAGTCCTAACCGAAATAGGATAACTGGTTGGGTCGTATTTCATTCCAGATCCGGTGATCGAGGTTTCATACAAAGTTGCTGAAAATTTGAACTTCAACTCTATGACACCCCTCTACGACTCGTAAAATAGCTTACAGTCTGTAAAGGGATTTCGTCTGATAAATCTTCAGAAAGTTACCATCTCTGATCCTCAGGGCACGAACCACCTTCTATGACTTGTAAATTAATCCACTACTCATCTGCATGTTAGTATAATCAACTTTAGAAAATAGTCCCTCATTGTAATTGTTCATGAAACCACTTAAAGGGTCTCATATAGCAGCAAAATTCAACAACTTTTGTACTTCTTCCAAAATAAAGGCCAAACATGTAATCCTGCAAATATAATACAAAAACATGTAAAACCCATTAACATCACATTGAGAACATACAAAGTTCCAAGTTTTAAGCATCAAAAGTGCTATATTTGACCGCCCATCAGTTGCTGATAGGTTGTTGTAGCAGAATGTGCCAAATGGCAGTAGAAGGAGATTCCACGTCACCCCTCTCCCATTAAAACTACCACCATTTTTTAGACATTTCGTACATGTTAGGACTCTGATTTTTACAGAAAAACTTCTTCTCCCTATGGATTTTGACGTTCTAAATCTAGCAGTGCAGTCAAAATTTTCAATGGAACTTCCTACGATAAAGTGAGGGCCTCACTACTTGATATGCGACCTTTAGCTGTAACACCCCACACCTTACAGTACTAGTATAATGTAAATGAAACATGATAAGGTTCGGTTAAGTTAGTGCCAAATTTTTAAAAGTGATTGAATCTCGTGTTAATGGACTATATGTGCGTCTAATGCTTAAGAGAGTCGAGTGCATGTTTTTTTGTATTGAATTAAGGAGATCACAGCCTTAAATGAAGTAAGAGAATTGAGATGCTTGTAGGATTTAAGAAGCTAGAAGGTGAGTCACCTACTTGCTTAGCTTAAATTTGCTAGCTAAACGCAGACGAGGCTCGACGTCAAATTGTCCAAGTCCGATTATGAATAAAGCCCGTGTTAAGGGTGTACATTTGGCCCATGTTTTAGCATCACACATGGACTATATTTTTCAGTCCAAGAAAGATATTAAAAAGGGCCCAAAGACATCACAACACACTTAACCATTTGGGCCCAAACTAAGTGAAGGGAAAGTTGGAAAGTAGGCAGCCCAAGCCCATCAACTTGGAGAACCATTTAGGCCCAAGTGTAATGGCTAAGCTGCTGGATAACTAGCTTGATAATGTGTGGTATTAAGTGTTCAAAATGTCAAAAGAAAGGCTGCCAAATTACTCCTATAAAAAGGGGTCATAAGCAGCAATATTTATGCACTCTTAGACTTGGAAAAAATTCAACTTTCTCAAAACTTTGGTGTTTTCCTTTTGTGACCTAGCAAGTAGCTACAAGGGGACTTATGGGGTTCTTGAAGAAGCCCTACACCTTGAATTTAGTGGCAAGTTATTTTACATATGTGTTTAGTATGGTTTTCTTATGAAAAACAAAAAGTATATGCTAGTACGTTGTGCTGGAAATTTGAGACAACATGTATTTAGAAAGTTGTTGCATACTTGCCTTTTTTTAGTGACTTCTCTATAGTTTGTGGGATGTATTATGAATATAAATTGATGTTATTAATATGGTTTGAGTTATAAATATTACCCTAAGGTTGCTGCCCTGATTTTGGTTTCATTTAACA
>JAABOM020061679.1:0-10828 GCA_011800125.2 Solanum clarkiae
AAAGCTCAAGAGAGCACCCAAATTATTAAACAAACCATTTAAAGTGTCTACTCCAGCCGGTTGTCAAATAAATATCGATATTGATACAATGCATAATTATATATACGATACTGATATACGATTATGCACCATTTATATAATAATGATACATTACGTACCTATTTATATACTATCGATACATGTTTATATACAATTTATACAATATCGATATATATTTACACACTTTTATATAATAGCAATATATACTAATATACAATTTTATACAATGTTGATATATTACATAACTATTTACATAATATTAATATAAGTTTATACAGATTTATGTAATATTGATATAATACATATACACCACATAAGTATTTATGGAAAGAACTCTTAGAACATATATTTTTTATTATAAAAAATTTAGTAAAAAATAATTTTAAGAAAAGTTTATTTTTTTAAAAATAAATTCAATATTGCATGGGAAGAGAAAATAAGAAATAAAAAAAAAAAAAAAAGCAAAAAAGGACTATGTTGTGGGCTGAAGAAATCTGGGTCGTATTCTGGACAGTAATTGGGCTTATTTTGGATATTTTTTATGTAAATAAACATGGGCTACTTTTTTTTAAAAAAAAATTATTTTTGTATATATATGTACTTTCCCCTAGTACTTTTATACACAAACAAAGGGATGACTAAGTTGTATAAATTCACAGTAGTATGATGTTGTATTTATATGTGAGAAATGTATATAAATAACAAAGAAAAACTGAGTTGTATACACAAAAGTTAAATGTATATGATATGCACAGTTAACCCATTCCCCTAGAAACACATGACTGTATATTGATAATACTTCAAACACAAGTCATATATACGTATATGTATAAATAAAAAAAATGTGATTTTGCATATACATAAGGTTTTAATTATACCAAAAAAAATTTGATATCAACAGCTAATATTTCCCACTGTCCTTGTGTATTGAAATAGTATAATAGTATAAATGTAGTTGCAATATTAGAATTTTCTTCATGGCAAAAATTATCCGATGTATAAGCATAAGGTACCTCTTGGCTAATGTGCGTACTTGTTACTTCATGGGGATCTTGTTCCATGTCATGAACTGGGGGCATGTTCCATACCCTCATCGAGATCATTTTTATTACTTCTCATAGCTTTCAAAACTGTCTTAAAGTTCTCTTAAACAAACATCTTCAGATCTTTAAACTCTTCTCTTACCTGCAATTGGTTTACGATTTACAACTTCAATTAGTGATAAACGAAATCAAGTATGTGTGTATTAATTCAGGATTTTTACGTACATTTTGTTTGAACGATTCAAATTCATCGCGCAAAATCATTGGTTCATTTGTCCTGCTGCTTGAAGGCATAGAATTTGTGTCCTTTATTTTTTTGTGCTCTAATAGTCCCCTTGTTTATGTCTTTTTTGCAACATTTGCTTTCTGTTTCACATTCTTCTTCTTAACTGGGATTGTCTTGGCCTGAAGTGAACGTGATGCTTGATGCTGAGGTGGTGGTCTCTCATATGGTGACTTTTTTGGTTGCTTTTTACAAAACTCCTCAGTTTTTTCCTTATGGGTGATGCACAATGTTTTACTTTTTCTTTTCCTTTGTTCTGGTTTGAAATGGGAGGATCCTGGAAATCGTCGTCGGAATGGATAACTTGACGACAACCGGCCTGAGGTGTCTAGGTCTGTACTATATCTGATACAACATGCTTCGATGAAAGTTGCAGGCTTGAAAGCTCTGATTCTGTTGGTGTTATGTTTTTTAGGACAACCTGAAAAAATATAACTAGAAATTAGTTATATTAATTATTGCAAATTTTAAGATAATGTTATTGTAATGATTGAAATCTTATACCTTTTTACGAGTGCCTCGAAACAATGAATTGATTAAGAAATCACATCGAGGCTTTTTGTTTGTGGTTACCCAGTTACATATCCTAGGAATGTGATCAAAAACTTTAATAGCAATCTTTCGATGACATAAGAGCAACACTCGTATAGCCAAGCTCGCATGGCTAGCGAGAACCCATGAATCCTATAATACTTTCCAGTCAAGGTAATCTTTGCATGCAAATTCTTTATAAGCTCCTCGAATGCCTTGTTACCCCATGGATAGTCAACATGTCTACTGGATTCAATTAGATCAAAATGTTTGTTTTCTATTATTGTGGAGGATAGCTCTTCTAATATAACGAATTTGCGTATAAAATATAATGTAGCAAACTTCAGAGCGTCGTTTGTCATCCTAGACCTTATTGATGAAACTGACAATCGGTTGTTGCTTGCTAATTGATTTATTTTTGTCTCCAAAGTACTGCTTCATCAGTCTGTTTGACTCTTCAATATTGAACATAAAATCCATCGACTCGTCACAGCACTTCAGTCTAGAAATGAGAGCAAATTCTTTGCAAATGAATCGTAGTGTTGAACCATTTATATAAATAATGAAGGCGTCACTTGAACTACCCTGCACCTCAAACATCATGAAAGTCCTGAAGATCTGAGCTTGAACACTGCATTGATTGATGTCTAATAGATGTGAGAAACACGTAGTTTCACAAAACATTCTCAACTAGCTTTTAGTCAGTATCTTTATAAAATCATTCATTACATTTATATTTGTATGACACTGCATGTGTTGAGTAAAAATAGGGGGGCCCTTCAGAATAAATTGAACTTATTGTTATAAAAATAAGCAAAACATATGCATTGTTCAGACAAGTATGCATATACATTCACAATCTCTTGTCTTTTATTAACTATATTGTAATCAAACAACAATGACATTTTTTTGATAAATAATCAAATAGTTACAAGGATTAATAGTTATTTTACATCAAATGGAGGCCAATCAGAAGATAACAACAACACAACAATCATTGCATCAAAAAAAACACATAATATAGGTCAAAATTTCACTGATATACAATAAAAAATTATCAAGTAATCAATTTCTGAAGTTTTCGGTAGTTAACTTCAATAGACAATGGCCTAAAAATAGTCAGATTATTACTTTTGAAACTTTTATTTCACTACCCAATTGATATCTATAAAAGTTTTGTTCAGACAGGTATGCATATACATTTATATTCTCTTGTTTTTGACTAACTGTAGTGTAATTGTATAATTATCCAGACGGATATGCATCTACATTTAAGTGTATGTTGTGTATATGTATTGGAATACACTGTATATTAGTAATTTATACATAAACAAATGTTTGTATATGTTTGTGTATAATAATAATAATATATATAAGTGATAAGTTATATAAACATAACTTATACTGCATAAGAAGCTAGAAATAACCAGAAAACTTATATAACTCAATAAACTAAAATTGTATATGTGTGTATTGTATGTTTATCCAATTTAAACATAACTTATACTGCATAAGAAGCTAGCAATAACTACACAACTTTTATAACTATAAACTAACATTGTATGCGTGTGTTATATAATTATTCAATTTAAACATAACTTATACTGTATAAGAAGCTAGCAATACCTACACAACTTTTATAACTCAATGAACTAAAATTGTATATGTGTGTGTTACATAATTTTCCAATTTATACGTCTATAAAATGTTGTGTTTTCTTCAGGTATTCATTTGTATATGTTATAGTATATAAGCATGGGGCTACATTGTATATTAATAACTTATACATAAATAATGATATATATAAAAATGTGTATAATAATAACATTTACATAAGTAATGAGTTATGTATGTATAACTTGTGTATAACTATGTGTGTATTGCTATGGTGATATGAGAAACACTTAAAAAAAATTACCTGATTTTCTTCTGCGATTTCATCTGGATTGTCAAAATCAGACCCATCATTCTTTTTTGACTCACCACTGCTAGAAGCAAACTCCTCTACTTTCCTCTTCTTTTTTGAATTGGTTGGCCGAGGAACATTGTCATTCCAGTGCTTAGATCTAATTTCTCCGCTAGCCCTAGCTCTTTCAATGGATCCTGCAATGGCCTCAACCTCTTGAGTTATACACAATGAAAAAGATGGCAAATCATCCATAACCTTATTATGCAAGTTTATATCTCTAGTTTTCCTCTTAGATAATGATTCTTCGACCATAATGTTAGTTATGTACTGATAAGATTTCAGCTATGAAAAACTAGGCAAGCGAGTGTATAAGAAAAGGAAAAACTAAAATTTTCAAACTAAAAACTAAAACTGCCAAAAATTAAATCTGAAATTGAAGCTACGAGATTTTGGAGGGATATTAGGAAAAAAAGAATTTGAAATCCTTACCTATGTAGATGATGATTTGTTGAGCGATTGAAGGAGGTACATTAGGTACTCATTTATGGGAAGAAATCTGGAACTTTTCTGTAAAACGGAGAGAGAAAGTGAAGATGGAATTTTAAAAAATTCGCAGGTCCCACAAAATCTTAATGTCAATTTTTTCAAATATTGGTTGTTGTATGTAATTTTAAAAAATTGTAGTTAATTTATGTTATTTTGTAGTAAAGGTTTGCTCAATTATGAAAATTTTTCATGAAAATTTGACTCTACGAGAAATTGAATCAAAGGTTGATGAACTAGTTTTTTTTTTTCTCATGTGTTCCATTGAAGTATTTTTGAAGTCTGAAAGTTTGATCAAAGTCAACATTATAGGTTTACAAGGTCGGATTCTAATTTTGACGGCTCTATTAGGTCTTGATGGTATTTTTGGCTTGGTTGAATAGTTAGCATGAATCCATAGGCATTTGGGAGTAAAAATATACTCTTCGTTTGTTATTTGTTCATTTGTTGCTTTCTTTGTATTTTTAGTTCTAATTAATCACATAAGATTACATTTAGAATTTAGTGCTTAAGTAAATAATTAGCATTAATTTAACTTAGTAAATAATTAATCGATAAAGTCTATATGGGTATGAATCTGAACTTAAAATTTTACATTACTTGTACGACAAGGTGACTTGTATTTGCATTTATATGCAATGTAAACTTTCACATAATATTTTTAAAATTACAAGATTAAAAGATATTTTATTACATCCTACATATCTTTAGTTTGCAATCACAAAATTTAAAAATCTTCATTACTTTTCAAAATTTTATAGCAATCAAATAAATAAATTGATATAGGGTAAATACATATTTTATATGTTGGGAATACATTATTTATATGTCCAAGATATCATTGGACATGAAGTGACACACAAAACATACAACAACATAATTATATATTTCATCTGTTCAAAAAAAATGAAATACTTTCCTTTAGCATGTTTCAAAAAGGAAAGGTCCTTTTACTTTTTTGGCAATGCCTTAAATTTAATTTTTCAATTGACATATTTAAAATCGTAAAATCAAAAAATATTTTAGCTCCTTTAACATAATTTTGATTGAGTGTCAAATTAAAGTAAGTCATTCATTCTTTCTTAGTATAGTTGACCAGATTCTATACAACAACAGGTATATCTTGTTCTAAAAAATTGGACTTTTTGGTCCGTTGGACCCTTATGCAAAAGTCATATATTACCCAAAGTTAGTACAGAGAGGAAAAGACCACGAACTTCCATCACTAATAAATTCTTATGGAAGCACTTACACCTTTTATGATATGTGAAGATTCTTCCTCATCCAGCCAACCAGAACCCAGTCATCATGATCTTTTATGGTCAAATCCATGTTATAAGGATATGGATCCAGCTTTAGTCGGACGAGATTATCAATCGACTAGTGTACAAGTTGATGAGTATTGGCTTGGACCATTTACCTCGAAAGAGCTTGAACAACTTGAAGCTTTTTCTCGACAACCAACAACTCAACAATCCTTAGAGGTAGAAATTGATTCGCAATCCAATGTGAATATTGCTACATCCGGCATTGATTCTCAGTAGAACAAAGCAATAGAGAGAATAGTAAAAGATCATGGGATGACTCGCCAGATTCTGGAGCAGCATTTTGGCATGACTCTTAAAGATGCTGCTAAATCTCTACATGGTAACTTTACCAGCTTTACAACTTTATTTGGATGGTTGCTGCTCATTATATTTACTGAAAAATACATTGATGGTTAATAAAATGGGTTATTTAATCCTTCTTTGAGCTAGCTTTTGTCAACTTTTGAAGTGACAGGTAGCTCCAAACCTAGTTTTACATAATATCATGTATTTTTCTTTATTAGTCGTCCTTTTTGTTCTCTTTTTTTTCCTTTCTTTTTTCTCATATCTAGTTTATTTTGTTTATGGGTTTTTGAGATGAATATTCCTAGAAAATCACCTCTCTGCTTCTACGAGGCAGTGGTAAGGTCTGCATACATTCTACCCTCCCCTTTTGTGGGATCCCACTGGGTATGTTGTTGTTATTACAGCAAATCCATCTGGTCCAATAAACAATTGCACATGCATCCAAAGCTAAGCACATGAGGTGGGATATTGAAGAATGAAAAAAGTCCAACATTGATGGTTGATGAAATAGTAGATTCCTTATAAGACTTGGAAAGTTCTTCTCCCTCTCAATTAGCTTTTCTGGGGAGAGTTAGACCCAAGATCTAACTTTACTATATTGTATTGTTAGTTTAAATATCATGTTTGTTTTGATTGTTATTGAATATTATTGTACTATATCATTAGGTAGCAACAAAAAGTCACATTTTACCTACGGATTGATTTGGTTTGATCACGTCTTTACCTCAATGTTTTCTTCTCGTATTGTTATATACTATCATTTAATATTCCCATTTTATACTCCACCTTACCTTTTCATTATAGCTCTACCTATACCCTACTTTTTTTTGTAGATATATCATTTAAATTGTGACATTATGTAACCATGGAGAATAATATAATTTATTCAAAGGAACATTGTGTTCAACAAAAGAATGCAGTTCAACACTATTCATAAAATACCATACCTTGTGAAACAATACATAACACAGAGCATTTGAGGTCTTCATCCTTTACATATTTGTATGCTATTTGCATAGGTTCACTAAAATTCCTTTTCTGGACTTTGCAGTTAGTCCAGAATACGTAAAGAATCTGGTATATCTAGATGGCCACATCACAAGACTAGAAAGGTTAATCACCATGTTAGCCAAGATATTGAAGAATGAAAAAAGTCCAACATCTGGATGTTACTGAGCCATTTCAGGTAATTGATGAGTTCTTACGTAGTTGTTAACTAATATACGAAAACTGTTTTCAAGATTGATTTGTATCCATAAAATTTGTATTCCCAATCCCACACAAACAGTGCAATGGCATGCTAGATGTTTGCGTCAATGTGTTGTCAATGGTTGTAGATCACATTTTTAATATAGTATAGATAAATATAAAATATCTCACTAAAGTTCAAGATATAAAACTTTCATAGAAGCTCATTTGAGAGAAGTGGAAAAGTAAATTATTGGATTAGTTTGAAAAGGTTATGCAATAACTTGTAAAAGCAATTTATTTTGATTTGATAGGGGAAAGTAAATGAGTCTCGTAAAAGGAAAAAAAAAGATTACTTCTAGTTTTTCAGTTTAGACTAAATAGCTTCACATTAGGGTCTAATGAATTTAGTTACTTATTCTTTCTAGTTCACTATCTAGTTAGAGAGGTGGTTTGGAGATTAGATTATAATTTATATGCAAATAACAGAAAGGATAGGTCTTTTATGGTACATTGTTTGTTGAAGGTGTTGTTCTTTGTTTCTTCATTTGCTCCTGTTAACACGGAGAATTTCTTAAACTATGTTGTTTTAGTATCCAAAACACTTGCTGCTGCATATCTATTGCTATTTTGTTAGAGGTTTTAGACATCCATTTGCTGTTATGTGAACTTAGGATATTGTTGTAGCCCAAGGGAATAATAAAACGTTGGTAAACACGAATTTGAGAGAAAAAATTTCTTCAATTACTCACAAGAATAGATTACAAAACAACTCTCAAACTCACACTTTACTACACTCTTGTCTTGGTGTTTTTGGTGTATTACAAATGAGAATTTGCACCTCTATTTATAGTAGATTTTAGAGGTGTGAACAAAAAACTCCATCTTCAAAAATAGTGGACGGACGGTGGAGTGGTGGCTTGTTTGGTGGCTGCAATATCTTGTCCAAGATATGGTCTAAGATGGTGGATGGACTTCTTCTTTCTCCCCCTCCAGCCATATCCGGAACAAGCATCCTAGTTATATCTTGCATAGCTCTAACTTCTCACGAGTCACCACTTTCATCAACATGTCAGCGGGATTCCCTTTAATATGGATCTTCACTAGTCTCAACAATTGTAGATCCATCACTTCGGTATCCATTGATACCGAATATCAATATGTTTTGTACGAGAATGGTACATTGAGGTTTTGCTCAAATCCAGAGCACTATGACTATCATAATGTACCTTATATTCCTTTTGCTTGATTCCAAATTCTTGGAGATAACGCTTTAACCACAACATCTCTTCTTCAGCTTCCGCAGCAGTAATGTATTCTGCTTCGGTTATGGATAAAGCAACACACTTCTGTAGTCTTGACTGCCATGAAACGACTCCCCCTGCAAAAGTGTAAATGAATCCTGAAGTAGATTTTCTACTATCAAGGTCTCCGGCATATCTGCATCTGTATAGCCCTCCAAGAGTGGATCAACTCCCTCATAGCAAAGACATAATTTCATTGTACACTTAAGGTACCTGAGAATCTACTTTACTGCCTTCCAATGCTTTTTCCCGGGGTTGGAGAGAAAACGACTCACCCTTCCCACTGCGTGAGCAATATCTAGCCTCGTACACACCATCGCATACATCAGACTTATGACTGCTGAAGAATATGGTACTGATTACATCTCCCCAATCTCTTCCTTGGATTAGGGACACGATCTCTTGCTCAACTTGAAATGGTTTGCTAATGGAATTCTAACTTGCTAACTGGTTCATTGTTCAAGTTGAACTGTGCAAGCACTTGTTCAATATACTTTTCCTGAGATAGCCATAATCTCTGGTTCTTCCTGTCTCGGGTGACCTGCATTCCCAATATTTGTTGAGTCGGTCCTAAGTCTTTCATGTCAAAAAACTTAGAGAGTTCCTTCTTCAGCTGGTTGATCTTTGTTGTGTCTTTCCCCATGATCAGAATATCGTCTACGTATAGTAGAAGAGCAACAAAATTTCTGTCAGAAAACTTCTGAATGTAGACACATTCATCTACTGAAGTTTTCTTGTACCCTTGACTCACCATGCATGAGTCAAACTTCTTGTACCACTGCCTAGGTGCCTGCTTCAGACCGTACAAACTTTTCTTCAGCATGCATACGAGGTTATCTCCCAAACCTCGAAACCTTCCTGCTGCTCCATGTAGATTTCTTCCTCTAAGTCTCCGTGAAAAAAAAGTTGTCTTTACATCCATCTATTCAAGCTCCAAGTTCATACTTGCGACCATTCCAAGTATGACTTTAATTGAATTCATCTTGACTACTGGTGAAAATATCTCACCAAAGTCGATCCCCTTCTTTTGTTGGAATCCTTTGACTACAAGTTGTGCTTTGTATTTCACCACTTTTCCGCTGCCATCCTTTTTCAGCCTTCTTCCCTCATGGAAGTTCTACGATCTCATAAGTCTGATTTTTTTGCAAAGACTCCATTTCATCCTTCATTGCGAGAAACCACTTTTCTTTGTCCTTATGAGATACTGCTTTATAGAAACTCTCTGGTTCTCCATCTTCAGTAAGTAAAAGGTACTCAGATTCTGGATATCTTCTCGATGGAATCCGACCTCGTTTAGATCTACGAACTTCTGGAACAATCTGAGGAGATCCACCATCATCTTGGCCTTGTGATGGTCTTGGAACATCTGCCAGATGGGGTTGTGGCTCCCCCTGCTCAGCACCGTCACTTTCCTCATTGTCTTTTACTTTTGGCATATCTTCTGGCGCAACATCACCATTTCTCATGAATGGTTCTATTGTTGCTTCTGGCATCTAATTTGTAACATTTGTCTTCTGAGACACTGTGAGTATTTCAGTGTCATCAATTGTCTGGCTTTCATGGAAAACCACGTTCCTACTTCTGATCACCTTTTTCTCTTTTGGATCCCATAACATGTATCTAAATTCTTCATCTCTATAGCCAATGAAAATGCATAGAGTGGACCTTGCATCTAGCTTCTGCCTGAGCTCCTTGGATACATGTGCGTATGCCAAACACCCAAATACTCTCAAGTGAGAGTATGATGGATCCTTTCCAGACCAAAGTTTCTCCGGAATTTCAAAATCCAATAGTACTGATGGAGATCGGTTGATCAAGTAACAGGCAGCTCTGACTGCTTCTCCCGAGAATAGCTTTGGCAGCTTAGTCATAATGAGCATGCTTCGAACACATCCATGATTTTTTGGTTCATTCTTTCAGCTACACTGTTGTGTTGAGAGGTGTGTGGGACTATTTTCTCATGTCGGATGCCATATGATCTGCAATAGGCATTGAACTGCCTGGAAGAGTATTCACTTCTATTGTCGGATCGAAGATACTTCAACTTCTTTCCTGTCTCACATTCTACCATGACATGGAATAGTTTGAAGTAATCAAACACCTAATCCTTCGTCCACAAGAAATAACCAATACATTTCGAGAAGCATCATCGATGAACATTAGAAAGTATCGGTTGCCGCCTAGTAATTTAACCTCTAAGGGACCACAAACATCAGAGTGTACCATACTGAGTAACTCTGATCTTCTCGTTGAAGAGGAATTAAACGAGACTCTATGCTGCTTACCAAACAGACAATTATTGCAAGGATCTAGTGCAGCATCCTTGTCCACATTGATAAGCTCCTTCTTCATCAGGGTAGACAACCCTTTCTCAC
>JAABOM020061680.1:0-10826 GCA_011800125.2 Solanum clarkiae
GTTTAAGGGTCTTGTGTTTAAGATAGGTATTAACGCCTACTCGGCGTAAGTCACGGCCCCGGGGTGGGGTCGTGACACTAGATCTAGGATGAATAAGTTTGTGATGGGGGTCTCTGACTTAGTAAGTGAAGAATGTCGATTCGCCATGCTAATTAGTGACATAGACTTGTCTCGGTTGATGAACTATGTCGAGCAAATAGAGGAGAAGAAACTGAGGAAGAGAATGGGGCAGGAGGCCAAGAGGGCCCGATTTAAGGGCAAATTCCAAAAGGCTACTAAAATTCATCAAGGACAAGTGCTTTCTCATGCTACTAATAGGGGGTTTGCCAATGACTTCCCTTGGACTCAAGGTATTGGCGGGGTGGCTCCTATTGATGTGTTCGCTAACTGTGGAAGGATGCAATGGAGGCCTATATTTGATAGGTTCTAATTTATTCTATGAATATTGGGAGCTTGGTCACGAGAAGATAGATTTTCCAAGAAACGGTGGAAAGGGCCAGGGCATAAATGCGGTCCCATTAGGTAGAGGTGGCCCTCAAGGTGGTTCCCCAAGGTACAACTAGTTTTATGTATTACATGGGAGGTAAGGGGTTGGTGAAGTTCCCAATATTGTTACCAGTATGTTGAAAATCTTTGACTTTGATGTATATGCTTTGATTGATCCGGGTGCTACTCTTTCCTTTGTTACCCCTTTTGTTGCTAAAGAGTTTCATGTTGACCCCGAGTTGTTGCATGTGTCATGTGAAGTGTCTACTGCTATTGGTGCCTCTATTTTTGCTATTAAAGTTTATAAGAGTTTCCTATTTCCATTTTGCATAAGTTGTTGCCTTGTGATCTTGTGGAATTAGACATAGTAGATTTTGATGTCATTCTGGGGATGGATTGATTGCATGCCTACTATACTTCTATTGATTGTAGAACCCGTAGGGCGAAGTTTCAATTTCCTAATGAACCTATCCTTGAGTGGAAAAGTCAATATGTGGTGGTCAAGGGTAGATTCATTTCATGCATTAATGCCAATAAGTTGATTTCTAGGGGGTGTTTGTATCATCTTGTGAGGGTTAAAGATGTGGAGTCTAAAGTCCCTTCCATTGTGTCTGTTCCGATTGTAAGCGAATTTCTTGATTTCTACCCAAATGACCTCCCGGTGTCTCTCCTGAAAGGGAGATAGATTTTGGCATTGATCTCTTTCCCGATACTCAACCTATCTCCATTCCCCCTTGCTGTATGGCCATAATGGAGTTGAAGGATTTAAAGGAACAATTGAAACATTTGTTGGAAAAAGGATTTATTAGACCTAGTCAATCACCTTGGGGTGCCTTGGTGTTGTTTGTAAAGAAGAGGGATGGGTCACTTAGAATGTGCATTGACTACCAGCAACTCAATAAGGTCACCATCAAGAACAGGTATCCTCTTCCAAGGATTAATGATTTGTTTGACCAATTACAAGGGGATAGCTTTTTCTCTAAGATTGATCTTCGGTCCGAGTATCATCAAGTAAGGGCGAGGGAGTGTGATATTCCCAAGACAGCCTTCCTGACTAGATATGGGCATTATAAGTTTGTTGTGATGTCGTTTGGGTTTACCAATGCACCGATCATCTTCATGGACCTAATGAATAGGGTCTTCAAACCTTACCTTGATTCCTTTGTTGTGGTCTTTATGGGTGATTTTTTTGATCTATTCACATAGTAGAGAAGGGGATGTGGGGCATTTGAGGGTATTGTTGCAAAGATTGATGGAGGAGAAATTGTATGCAAAATATGATAAGTGTGAATTTTGGTTGAAGGAGGTTGCATTTTTAGGTCTTATGGTGTCGGGGGATGGTATAAAAGTGGATCCTAAGAAAACCGATGAGATTAGAAATTGGCCTAGACTATTGACCCCGTTGGATATTAGGAGCTTCTTTGGCCTAGAGGGTTATTATAGACGGTTTGTGAATGGGTTCTCCTCCATTGCTTCCCCTATGACAAAATTGACACAAAAGAAGGTTAAATTTGTGTGGACCGATGAGTGTGAGAGGAGCTTCCAAACATTGAAAGGCAAGCTTGTATCCTCTCCTATATTGTCACTACTAGATGGTCTTGAGGGATTTGTGGTGTATTGTGATGCTTTCCAGATTGGTTTGGGTTGTGTAGAACAGACAACCCACTCAAGAAGAGACAATCAATTTAGTTAAGGGTAAGGACATTATCTTAAACATTCTCATTGTCAGGCACGAATAACAATCCAAACTCCTTTCAATACTCAATCAATCAATCTGGACAGTCACAAGTCACTCAGAGTAGACAAATTAGTTCCAATCAAGAGTAGAGATACTCAGTAGGACATTTTCACCATCAAGCATGAATAGAACGTCACAACTCAGTCAATTCGAATCATTTGAACACCTCGATAATCAGCATTTTGAACTCAGAAAGGAAGCCATCAACTCTAACGGGGAATGGGACCATCGATACATAAAACTCTATATACAAGTCTTCAAGCTTAGTACCTCATCTCAATTGTGCTCCCCTTCCATTGCACTCTACTCCTTCAACTTAAGCTTATAGCTCTTACTCAAATTTCCATCTAAGCACCTCCTCTTCTTCCATTCAATTCTACTTTTAAGCCTCAAGGTGCTATTCACAAGATGATCATATTCCTACAAAGCTAATCCTCAATATTCAGCTCTAAACTTTCACCAGTGCTTCCATTAAAAGATCACTAGTCCTCTTCACTACTTCACTACTCTTCCTCGAGCCCTTATTACGAAGTCGTAACTAGTTTATCATTAATACTTTCATAATAACCACACGAATTCAAGCGTATCACTCTAACCACTAATTCAACTATACCTTAGAGTTTTAAAGCCTACTTAGCACTCCTACCTCTAACATTCAATGAGTTCTCACTCAGAGTCGCACCAATATTCTCTTACCTATTGACTACTCATCATAAGGTTTTATCTCTCTCCTCCTTCCTATATCTATCCCTATATGGCATGAGTTTAACACCAATATCATAATAAGGATACACTCACTTCCCCTCATCTACCCCCATCCTCAGTCTACTACTATCAGCATCACTATTTGGACCTGGCGGAGCTCATCGTCTTCCCTTTTGGCGAAACCTCAAACTACTACCTCTCTATGCAAAATAAGCACGAATACCATTAAGAACTCCAATAAATCAGATACTTGAATAAACATTCTCAAGGATAAACTTCATAAACAATATCTAGAGTTTAAACTTTATCTCCAACATCATTATTAGGCATGAGTACTATCAAGGACTTGCATACTCAAGTACACAGAGGCTCAAAAGGAATATCAACTCAAGGATAGGAACTCAACTCCCTTATCACAATTCAGAAGTACTTATTCTCTCCCATCACCCATAACTCGTCTACTATCTTCAATAATACTTCTATCAAGACTGGAAAGCTGGATTACTAAAAGGGCTTGGAACGGAGATCATTAGCATGACTCAATCGAGAAACCTTATCTGAGGAAATTCATAAAGTATAATCTCTCTCGTTTGTCAAGACTCATTCTGAGTTCAAAGAACTATATGTAGTAAAAAACTTAGGTCATATATCCTTCAACATAGGACTGGAAACCCTTGGGTTCATGGGGTAAGATCAAGATTAATGAATGAATTCATCCCTTTTCATCCTCACAACTCAGCATGAACGGGAATCAACATGATGTGCATGGGACTAGGCCATAGGTACGACAATCATACACCAAAAGGGAATAATGTATCACCTCAAGTGAAGGGTAAAGATCGTATGAGATGAAAAAGAGTTGATATCTTATCTTGATCAGCCCATCACTATCGAAGAATCAAGATCTACTCTGGTTTACCACTTCATCATCTCCCCCTTAGCTCTCAAGGTTCTCTCTCTAAATTTGGGAATTAATTTCCTCTACTAGGCTGTAAGCATATACCTCCACTCGGTCAGGGAATCACTATCCACAAGAATATCTTAAACTCCTTTATTATGCTATAGTCGCACGTATATAACTTGCCATTCCAACTCTTTACATTAACATCACTCTTAACTCCTTTCGTGTCTCTATGGGAATCTCTTTATATCTGCTATTCTTATGGCGTACATAACCACTTCCCATGACTCTTATAGTCTAACCTCCTTTTTTTTTTTTTTTTTGCCTGCAAACTCCCAACTCATGTGCCCTGCCCGTAGCATCGCTTTCTCACAAGTCAACATCTTTTTCTTGAACATACACTGTGGCAAGCCTCTTGGAGCAAATCTCCAACTAAGGCTATCACTATCATCATGTTATCTCTCTCTTCACAACACTCCCTAAAATTCCAAGCTTAGGCATTATTGCTACCAGCTTCATCACACACTTCTCTCATGTTATACCACCCTATAACTACTAGGTATCAATTAAGGAATATAGGCCTACTAAAGTCTCATAGCGAATAATCGATTAACACATCCCCTCTTCATAACTCATGTACCACTCACCCATTCACTATACCTCCTTATTTGGCTAACCTTATAACTCTATGAATTTCACAGGGCTTTCCTTAAGAATCATAAGCCTAGTTTAGATCTATCACCTCAAAATCACTTTGTTTCCCTTATTTAGCATCTATACTTCACCCCTCACTAATATGAATATCAGAATACATCTATATAGACCTCTTTCTAGTTTTGAGCATACTCTAACACATTCTGACACTAACCCTCTCTTTCTCTCTATACCTCATCATGATAATCATAGGGCACTCACCACTTTTTCTTCAAACTTAGGGAAATCGACTCATCACCTTTACTGACCTAATAGGTGTACATTACTCTAACTATAAGCCTTAATCAGCCATCACTCTTGATATCCCGTACCTTTCTTTCCATCGTCATCCTTCTAACTCTGGGATGATTTAATTCTACTCAGAGTTTATAAGACATCACACGTCACTATTAGGTGGTAACATTAAACTCTTTAGAGACATAGTTTTCTCTTTCGTGAGCAACATCGGGAGCAAGTTTTGAATACGAGGGTCTAGGTACATCTAGAGCTAACTCAAATACACAATTCATATGGGTAATAGTGCACTTCTTCTAGTCAATCAACTTAGCATACTAGTCCGCTTCTCGCAAGCCTGGTGCAGTCTCTCTACCAATCGGATTACTATATCATGGGGGATCTCATCGATAAGAGTTTGAACATTACAATCTCTATCACCTCGTAGACAAGGTATAGTCGAAAGTCTTAGAGAATCACAAAATCATCATAGACTTCTTAGGAAATAACTCTATCGCACGATTTAGAATCTGAAAGAAGGGAAACAATTCCTAAATGTCCTATAGCCTCCAAATTATGGATGTGGAGCTCTTCACACCAGTAATAAGGACTCTACTAGAAACGGCTTCATAGACTCCCCAGGACTCTTGAACTCGTGCTCTGATACCAAGTTTGTCATGCCCCGAAAGAGTACCCTAGACGTAACCGGCACTTAAAGACTAATGTTAGTCCCCAAGCGAACCACTTAGCCTCATCACATTCATTCATTCATACAATCTACTATCAGTGGAAGACATAAGGAAAATAAATGGGCACCTCATCATCTAGTCTCAAATAAATATTATAAAAAGAGGTTAGCAGGAAGAACTAGCTCATAATCTTACATCAACATTCAATTCTAGTCTATGAATCATCTATCATTATCAGGTAGTGCCAATGACAGACTCATGGCTACCTCAATCAAAATAAAACTAGTAAGTGTCTAACTCTAAAGAATGATGAAATAAATATAATGAATCCTCCGAGGTAGGGAAGGCTCACCAATCAGCTAAGCGTCTTCAACCCTTAACAATGCGCCTGTCAATGACCTCCAAGTCTTGCATCTACATCATGAAACGATGCAGTCCCAGAGGGGGGCATCAGTATATAGAATGTACTAGTATGTAAAATAGCTAAGTGAAATCAAAACAGGTAAAATAATATAGACACCCATCACCTATGAGCCGGTGATGGTACAATGAAGCGATGTCGCTGTAGCATCCGCCCAGTACCTTGCTGGGGTAGGAGGGCGTACATTTGTGGGTTTATAATAACATCAAGTCCTCTTTTGGGACTAATGAAACATCTGTTTCTCACGGTCAAATCCTCTCCTACGTTGACCAAGTAGCTAATGAGTGTGAGTGGGACTCACTCTTACTCATCTTCGGGGCTTGATACTCCTCCCATGACTCAATGCTCATAAAACAATCCATTTAATCAAACTATCTCAATCCAATCATCTTAATCAATAAGGCTTAAAACATTCGTTAGGGACAATTGAATCGACAAATCATTAGAGTTTATTCATGGAGACTCAAGAGACTATCAAGTTCTATGAATCTATCATCATTCTCACACTCACAATCACAATATCTATCAACATTCTCAATCAAGGCTCTAGACTCAATCCCTATCTTCATTCATGAAATCTTTATGAAATAATAAGTAGAGTTTATGCAATATATCAGGAAAATATTCAATTGAAGAAAACAAGTCTATTATTATCATCAACATATAGAAATACACATAATAAATATAATTTCTCAAGAAAATAATCAAGAAATCATGTATGTAGACTCAAGAACTTTTAACTCACATCTAAGATCATCTATGGGACACATGAGAGTATAGTCTCATACTTTTAATTTAGCCTTACATACCTGAAAAGTTGATATTACTATCAAAATTTGATGAATACTCGCTTTCTTGTATAAAATCCTCAATCTTAGTAGTTCTTATAGGACATTGGTTGAAAGAATTCTCTTTGATTCTTGAATTCTTGACTTAGACTCTTTAGATTTCTTGATGAAGAATCATAATTCTTGAAGAAGAAGAAGAAGAAGAAGAAGAAGAAGAAGAAGAAGAAGAAGAAGAGTCAAGAGATCCTTTCTTGGGGTTCTTGAATTTGTTTTCTTGAAACCCTTGAGGATAAATCTTGAAAGATAATCATAACTTCATGACTTTCTTGATGATTCTTGAGCGTTTATATTTAGGAGTAAAGGGAAAAGGGTTTGATTATGAAAACAGATGCTTTATACATTTTGGGGACCATAAATAGACCCCTAAAGGTGTTAGGATAAATGTACCCTCAAAATAAAACAAAAAAAATTTCATTGCTTATCCAGTGAGGGTCTGCGTTTGGTTCGCGACGTTGAGCTGTCGTGGACCTTCAGATAGCTCTGCACCCCTTCACTAAAATGGTCATAACTTTCTACTCCGTACTCTGATTAAGGCAAAATCATATGCATTGGAAAGCTAATTCAAATATCTTCAATTTGATATATTGCAAGTTACCTAACGCATTATACTTTAGGAGATATGGTAATTTGAAGTTGACCCTTCTATCGACTCATATGAAAATTAGTTGCTAGAAATTCTTTGGACTTGACTTAATGTAAAAGATCCCTTATGACTCTAAATCACACCTAATACACTTTAAATGTATATACAACTTACAAGTCATTGGTTCACCTAACTTTTATAAAATCTTACGTTAGAACTACGATTTCATATCATCTCCAATTCTATTCTCATACTAAGAGATTGAGTTTAACATCCATGCTCAATTAAGAATCGCCAATTAACATCCTATATCATATGAAGACTGACTCGGTCTAAGCTTAAAAAAATTGGGGTGTTACAATCAACTTTGTCATAACTTAGACTCAGTTTTCAAGTTTTCTTTATTTTGAAAAATCTTCTTTTTTGTTTCATGTCATGATTTGAATAAGACAATTATAATTGCTATGTCAACTTAAGTTGTTTATCTTCAAAATAAATATCAATTTAATAGTATTAATTTTTCATTATTCAAATAAATATCACATGTGTTTAACATTAATTACTTTTTAATATATATATATACACATAAGAGGCCAGGGAAGCAGCTGATGGACGACGTGCTTGCTTCCCTAGCCAGGGGCAGTATGAGAATTTACTCACTGCTCCGCAGTAAAACAGAATGGTGCCTCACTGCTTTGTCCTTGTAATTTCCCTGTTCATTGACATCAAAACCAATTTCTACTCTACTAATTACTGTTGTTGTTATAGCCAAAAAGGTTGTGCCCTACGTCTCTTATCCCTAGGAGGTCTTCCTCCACTAGCAGTTTTTTTTTTGGAAAACTCTATTTATTCTGGTGTGGATGGCAGGCAGGCCTATATTTCTTAGTTTTAATAGGACATTTACAAGCATTGTTTCTATATATTATTATCTAAAATAATCAAGTTATTAATGACTGGACGAAACAAGAAATAACCCTTCACGTGCGAAATTATAGAAGATCCTCTTTAAGATCAAACAATTCCATCGAATTGAGTATGATTGTATGTGTGGTAGCATCTACTATACCAGGAATATCAATGAACCCGATTATTACAGTGCCCGTGCCAGCACGGGGCCAATGAAAACAATGATGAGGTTAGATCTCTGATGACGATGAATGGTATCAACTTTAGCTATTGTATCATCGACACAAATCAAAATTTTGAATAATTATAACAGTAGCTTTTTAGCACATCTGCAGTAGGACATAAACAAGTCTATACAATTGAACATACTATTCTAAAACACAAATAAGGCTACAACATCAAGTTGTCAGTCGTCGCACACTCATAGCTTCTTGCTTCAAATTCAGAAACTCCCTCACCTTATGTAACTTTATGTGTTAGCTGTTGTTAATAAAAAATTATACATAGCAGGATGTCTGTGTTAACTTCTTTCTTCAAATTCAGAAACTCCCTCACCTTATGTAACTTCATGTGTTATGTTACGCCGAAAAACGACCGGCTTTAAAAAAAATTAAAATTAAAAATTATTCGAAAATCGAAAATAAATCTAATCTCAATTAATTTGAGCAAAATCAATTCTCGAGATTCGAAAGAACACAGAGTCGCCACCTAATTTTACGGATAATTAGGAAACCATTAAAGTATTTTAAAAGACTAACAGAAAATCCTTTAAAATTCCAAAGAACAGGTTCGGGTTCACATTTCCATTTCAAGAAGGTTTTACGCACTTGAAATGGCCGCTAAATGCGGTTATCCGGCGATTATGTGATTTGACTAACTCTTTGACCATTTGAAAAATTGACTGACTTCGAAATTGAAATTTCGAAATATTTTTTTTTTTTTACTCAATATGAAAAGATTTAACTAGACTAAAAGTATTTTTACTGACTTAAAAAAAATAATTGAATTAATATTTGAACTAACAAAATAATATCACAATTATATTTTTTACTTTTTTTTATTATTATTAAAAAAGGGACATGAAAAATTAAATAAAAATAGCAAAAACGTATTTGACATGCTGAGAAATTTAATTAGATAAAAACACCAATAGAAAATGAAAATGTTAGCATACAAGCACATACAAAACAAAAAATAAATAAATAAATAAATAAATAATAATAATAATAAAAGAAGAGAGTTTGAAACGATTCTGGGCCTTTATCCCGTTTAAATCTTCATAGCAGCTTCTTTCTCTTGGGATTCCGGGCTGACTCGAAAAGGAGTGAGTTTGGGCCTCCACGGCCCAAGGAATGCAGGATGAGTCCAAAATGGGCTCGGAGCGTCGTTCATGCAAAGAAATAAAGATAAGGATTAGACGTAATTAATAACATAACGAGGCTATTTGATTCTTCCTAAAAAAAAGAAGGAGAAGCAAGACATCTAAAGTTTACGGAAAAAGCTGTAGTTTCAAACAGCAAAAGCACACAGCAACTAAAGAATCAGATAGCTCCATTAATTTTGGATATTCCAGGCCAACACAATCAGAGATCATATACTACCATGTTCAAACCATTGTTCATAGAGAATTATTCATGCATTCTACCGTGAAGAACAAACAAGAAAACAAACTAACTATTTAACTAAAAGTTAACCATTCTTGTCCTTTTGAGGAGCTAACCGAGACAACATCAAAGGAAATTTTCAACTTTGGTCCAAGATTCAGAAAAGACAATATGTAATCAGGCAAAATTATCTTGGGTTCATAATGTAATCAGGCCAGAGATTCACACATGACAGTTATGAAGTCAGACAACTACTCCTAAAACAGAAAAGATATGACAAGGAATTGTAATAACACAACAGGATATAATATAGCATGCTTCGAATCATAGTAAAACATGGATTTGTATTATCGAAAGCAAACCTGTAAAAAATGAGATGCAACATCCTATTCTTAGCGACGACCATGTATCAGCAGACCAGAAAAATAGAAAAAAAAATCAGCAGGCTTTTGACATTTTAGCAACTTGGCATGTAGCAGGGACATGCTTGAATTTGTGCAATTGGCTTTTCAATATGCCTATGAATGTGATAGTTGAAGCATTCTAGAATTTAGAAGCTAAATGACATATGTGGCCAACCACAGCTCACATAAATCGACCAACAAACAGGAAGCAACAGTTCACCCTCCATACATAAAAAATAGAAACAGAAGCATGCTCTTAAGATTCAATCCTTTAAAGAGTCGAACAATCATCAACGCAACATGAACCATGAACCAATTTAAAGGGGGAGAGGGAATTAATTCTTATCTCATTCTGCATCTAAGTCAGTTGATGATTATCATGAACAAACATAACCCAAAGAAATAAGGCCAAATGTAGATATGTAATAATAAGACAAATCAAGGTAACAAGTTTGAACGGAGATGCAAAACATTGTTATACCCACTGGACTAATATTACTTCAACGCTCATTTTAAGAATATGTTTCAAATGATAACAAGTTCATTCAGCAGAGTAATAACATAGTATAGCTATTTTGGTTGAACTGCAGCTTCACATCAGGAGAACTTAGCAC
>JAABOM020061681.1:0-10825 GCA_011800125.2 Solanum clarkiae
ATTTTCATGTCAGAAATTATTTTGCTACAAATATTTTTCTACTCTCTAGATAAAAATAGAAGTTTTTTTCTAAAAAAATATTTTTATTTATTAACCAAACAATAAAAAAATATTTTCCACTCACTAACCAAACATGAGAAAATGAGTTAAAAATCAACTCATTTTCCAAAAAAATATTTTTCAGGGAAACATTTTCTTCCATACCAAAAACACCCTTATTATTTGAATAATGTGTGTGTGTGTGTGTGTGTGTGTGTGTGTTGTGAGATACTCGTTAAAGGCAATACTTAGCTCAAAAACTTTAAAAGATCAAATTGCATCTCATAGACAGGAGTTGATACTATCTTTTTGTGTATTTATGAGATGCTAAGGCAAGACTTACACCAAGAACTTCATAAAGTTATCCCGTGGGCAACACTTGATAATATCACATTGTATTTTGATTTATGAGATATTGTCATAACTCAAGCTAGGCCTTAGATGTAATACGACGATTAGAATCCCGAAGGACTCCAACCACACCTATTAGCATACATAGCATTCATAAGTCAAGAAGAATATCAAGACAATTAAAGATATGTCTGCAACAATACTACATATGTCTGCAAGCCTCTAAATCGTACAAAGCGACAATAAAGACTCCAACAATACTACATATGTCTACAAGCCTCTAAATCGTTGATGAGTTACTAGGACATGCCCTAGCTATGCTACAACAAATGTGATATATAGTTACGAAATTATTTAGCTATGTCATAAAGTTTGTCACCAGTTATTCACTTTTAATGACAAAAATTATTTTTCGTGCTTAAATACATGAGGCACATACTTTTAGTGATAAAACATAAAAGTTCATAGCAAAAGTTTTCTCTACTAAAGTTGTAATACCCCATACCTCGAAAGATTTGATCAAGGATCAAAATTTTGCTCTGGGAAGATAGTTTGCAACGATTTGGACTTTATAAGGGTGAATCAAGGTTGGATATAACTTGTAACAACCCCTAGATTAAGAGCACCAAGTTTAGAATAGTTGGCCTGAAAAATAACTGAGAACTTGATTTACGAGGCCATCTACGGCACCTAGGGTTGGTCCTTAAACATTACGTCATGAAGGAGAAAAGTTTCCAAGTGTGGGGTAACTGAAACACCCTAAAAACATCTCAAAAATGTGGTTCGAAAATGCCCATAATCTTAATTTTCATATATCTCAAAATTCATATGTGATATCAAAAATTTGACTTCTATTCTTGATTAGGGGGAAAAATTGAGTGGGAAATAGGTATAACCCTGATTTTAGAGGACCCGTAGCGAAATTTCCTTTTTGCCAAATTTTCAATTTCTAATAGGGGTCCGCGATGCTCCGCGACACAGACCCACCACAGAGGTGTGCTTGCACTTCCTTGATTGTTCTATTTTGGCCTAAAACATTGGGGTCTTGGCCCCATGCCCACCTATGCATAAAAACACCTATGTTTAGCCATTTTTAACTCTATATCACTTAAGACACTCTCAAAACCCTCTCTAGCACTTAACCAAATATTTGACCCAAATTCTAGTGTCTCAAGCTTAGTTCTGGATCTCAAAGAACTTCATTCAAGATTCAAGTTCTCATTCAAATCTACATCAAGAAAATCCCCAAATTTGGGTTTGTGGGTTTCAATCATTGCGTCCTTTCACCCATGGTGCCCAACCTTCCTTTTTATGAAAGATGCATGTTCCTAAGTTATATTACTTATGGATATTACTTATTATGAATTATGATTACAAATTATGTTAGGGTTTTATGAAATATTGATTGGAAACACATATCTACCTATTTCAAGCCTATAGTATGAGATGGTTTGTCTATTGTGACTATACATGTTTTGGGTTATTAAACTATGATCTATTATGAGATCTGATGATGGTTTTCAAGGTATCTTACATGAGGATTTGACTATGTGTTGGTGGGTTGATTTACATTAAGTTTTCTCACATTACTTCACTCTTGAATTGCATGATTTTGAACTAGCATTGCACACCCGCCAAGTGTTTGATAAAATTTCTTGACAGAGATTCTTGAGTTATTGATGATCTAATGCGTAGGTTATAAGTCAAGGGACTTTATGATGATTAAGGGATTGTATGCATGTATTGAATTCATAAAAGTTTCTATAGTGTTGCAAGTTGACCACATCTTGTTGGGAGGTGACATGCCCAATCACCTTGTTGAGAGGGTGACATGCCTTGACCACCTCGTCGGGGGGTGACATGCCTTGACCACCTCATTGGGGGATGACATGCCCGTTACTACCATATCAAGGGGTATGTACCTTGACCACCTCGTCAGGGGGGTGAAAGCCCGTACTACCATGTCGAGGGGTGTGTACCTTGACCACCTCGTCGGGGGGTGACATGCCCGTACTACCACGTTGAGGGGTAGGTACCTCAATCACCTTTCAAGGGGGTGACATGCCTTGGATTCCAAGTAATTGTTGCTTGGTCTATGATTATGGTCTCTTACCACATATGTATTATGTTCTATACAAGTTATATATTTTACAAGCATGTTTTACTTCAAGCATTGATCATGCATGTCATATATTATATCCATCCGTTGCTTATGATAATGCATTTTGACTATATTTGCTTATGTCTTGTCGCTTTGCATCCTAAATACTTAGTACATTCAAACGTACTAATGCATACTCTATGCCTACATGATGTTACCGTGTAGGAACCGGAGCACCTCACGATCATCCTCCAAGTGGATATTTTTGGCATCTTGAAGATAAGCTTTGGTGAGTTCTCAAGTTCGGGGACACTAGCTATGCTACTCTTTCTTTGTTATCTATCTATGTTGAACGTTTGATACTATGAGGGTAAGCTGGGAAAATGTCTTAGCCCCGCCAAAACTATGCTAGAGTTGTTGTTGGAACAATTGATATAATTATGCTATGTTCTTTACTCTTGAATGTTTTATGATTACCCAAGTCTTCCCTTAGTCCCTTTTTCCTTCCTATTGTCTCTTGTTGTTGATGTTTTGCTTCTGCGACCAAGGATGTGTGATTGTTATGCTAAGGACTTATCTGGGGTTCCTTCGGGTTCCCCATTCACCGTATCATGTCTAGACCCTAGGCTTGGATCGTGACAAACTTGGTATCAGAGCACTAGGTTGTTAATGTTACTTGGAATCCAACACACTGCATCGATTAAAGTCTTGTTCATGGTTGTGAAGTACACCACAACTATGAGTAAGAGGCTATGAGCCGTTTTAGGAAATATTTTCCTTTCTTCATGATCTATGTGTACTTTAGGAGTAAGGTAAGGTTTTTACTCTAACGAATATTCTTTGCTATTCTAGATCATGCCTATTCCAAGAGGAAGAAGAACCTATACTCCTTAGGAGCAACTGACCCCTCTCACTCCTCAAGATCCCCAAGATGGGGGAGTGGCCCATGAAGAGTTCTGGGGATGCTATTACCATGTTGTTCCATGCCATGACTAATCAAATCAACCAAGGGGCCCAAGCCTCTCATGCTCCTACTCCGTCCTCAAGGGTGAGAGATTTTACTAGAATGAACCCATCGGAGTTCTATGGATCTAAGGTGGATGAGGATCCATTAGAATTCATTGATGAGGTGTATAAGGTGTTGTCCATTATGGGGGTTAATTCGAAGGAAAATGCGGAGTTGGCAGCCTGCCAACTCAAAGGGGTGGCTCAAATATGGTTCGCTCAATGGAAGATGGAGAAGGGGAATGGTGATGCTATCCTTTGGGAAGAATTCAAAATGGATTTTCTCAACCATTTCTTTCCTATTGAGCTTAAGGAGGCTAAAATGATAGAATTTATGAATCTAAAGCAAGGGTCTATGAGTGTGAGAAAGTTTAAGGAGCAATTGAGGGATTTGTTGGAAAAGGGTTTTATAAGGCCTAGTAAGTCACCTTGGGGTGCACTAGTGCTATTTGTGAAGAAGAAGGATGGCTATCTTAGAATGTGCATTGATTACCGGCAACTTACTAGAGTCACCATCGGGAATAAGTACCCTCTACCGAGGATTTAGAACCTTTTTGATCAACTTCAAGGGACTAGTCAATTCTCTAAGATTGATCTTCGGTCCGAATATCACCAAGTGAAAGTGAGGGAGTGTGACTTTCCCAAGATGGCTTTTCGGGCTAGGTATGGGCACTTTAAGTTTGTGGTTATGTCCTTGGGTTGACTAATGCACTGGCTATATTCATGGATCTTATGAATAGGGTCTTTAAACCCTACCTTGACTTTTGTGTGGTGGTTTTTATTGATGATATCTTGATTTATTCCCATAGTGAGGAGGAGCATGTGAATCACTTGAGGGTAGTATTGCGAATCTTGAGGGAGGAGAAGTTGTATGCTAAATATGAAAAATGTGAGTTTTGTTTGAAAGAGGTTGCTTTCCTAGGGCATGTGGTGACAGGGGATGGTATTAAGGTGGATCCTAAGAAGATGGAGGGTGATCAGAAATTGGCCTAGACCTTTAACTCCATCGAATATTAGAAGCTTCTTGGATTGTAGGTTTTTACCGGAGGTTTGTAAATAGCTTCTCTTCTATTGCTTCTCCTATGACTAAGTTGACCCAAAAGAAGGTGAAATTTGTATGGATCGATGAGTGTGAAAAGAGTTTCCAAACTTTGAAAGATAAGCTTGTCTCTGCTCCTATTTTATCTCTACTGGAAGGGCTGGAGGGGTTTGTTGTATATTATGATGCCTCAAGAATTGGTTTGGGGTGTGTTTTGATG
Organism: Solanum clarkiae; assembly: GCA_011800125.2. Lineage (NCBI taxonomy): Eukaryota > Viridiplantae > Streptophyta > Magnoliopsida > Solanales > Solanaceae > Solanum > Solanum clarkiae. The sequence goes on from JAABOM020061681.1 coordinate 4,756, forward strand.
CAAAGTGGTAAGGCGATATCATATGTCTCTAGACAACTTAAAGTGCATGAGAAGAATTCTCCCGCCCATGATCTTTAATTGGCGGCCGTGACATTTGCTTTGAAAATTTGGCGCCATTACTTGTATGGGGTTCATGTTGATGTGTTCACGGATCATAAGAGACTCTGATATGTGTTCATCCAAAAAGATCTAAACTTGAGACAAAGAAGGTGGTTAGAGCTCCTTAAAGATTATGATATGAGTGTGCATCATCACCCCGACAAAGTTAGTGGCTGATGCTCTAATTAGGGTGTCTATGGGTAGTCTAACACATGTTGATGATGGTAGCAGGGAGGTGGCTAGAGAGTTTCATCGGTTGGCTAGATTGGGGGTTAGGTTGGAAGATGTTGATAATGGAGGTGTAGTGGTTATTGATGGTTCGAAGTCTTCCTTGATTGAGGATGCAAAGGAAAAACAAGATCTTGATCTCACCTTGTTTGAGTTGAAGACCTTGGTGAAGAATGGTAAAGTGGAGGTTTTCTCTCAAGGGGGAGATGGTGCCCTTAGGTACCAAGGTAGATTGTATGTGCCTAATGTTGATGACTTGAGAAAGAAGATCTTAGATGAGGCTCATAATTCTTCCTTTTCTATTGACCCCGATTCTACAAAGACGTATAGAGATTTGAGGGAAGTGTATTGGTGGGGTGGTATAAAGAAATACATTGCCAAGTTTGTATCCAGATGTCACAATTGCCAACAAGTGAAAGCCGAACATCAAAGGCAGGTGGCCTAGCCCAAGATACAGAGGTTCCTACTTGGAATTTGGAGGAAATCAACATGGATTTTGTGGTTGGGTTGCCCAAGACTAGGAAGCATTTTGATTCTATTTGGGTTGTGGTGCATTGAACGAGAAAGTTAGTTCATTTCCTACCGGTCAAAACTAGTTATGGTGCTGAAGATTATGCCAAATTGTACATTTATGAGTTGGTTAGATTTCATGGGGTTCCTTTGTCTATCATTTCGGATCATGGTTCCCAATTCACTTCTCACTTTTGGAGGTCTTTCCAAAGAGGTCTTGGTACCAAGGTTAAGCTTAGCACGACCTTTCACCCTCAAATGGATGGCCAAGCCGAGAGAACTATCCAAACCCTTGAGGATATTCTTAGAGCTTGTGTTTTGGAGTTTAAGGATAATAAGGATGAACATCTTCCACTCATTGAATTTGCTTGCAACAATAGCTATCATTCAAGCATTGGTATGGCTCCTCTTGAAGATCTTTATGGTAGGCATTGTGAATCCCCAGTTGGGTGGTTTGAAGTTAGGGAAATGGTTTTTCTAGTTCCGAATTTGGTCATGGAAGCCTTGGAAAAGGTGACGTTAATAAGGGAGAGATTGAAAACATTCCAAAGTAGACAAAAGTCATATTTTGATGTAAGAAGGAGAGATCTTGAATTTAGGATTAGTGATTAGGTTTACTTGAAAGTCTCACCTATAAAGGATGTAGTCCGATTTGGCAAGAAGGGTAAATTGAGCCCAAGGTTTGTGGGTCCTTATAGAGTGTTGAGGAGGATTGGTAAGGTGGCCTATGAGTTGGAATTGCCCATTGATATGAATATGGTTCATCTGGTCTTCCATGTGACCATGTTGAGAAAGTGAATGGGTGACCCTAGTGCTATAGTTCCTTTGGATGTTTGGGTGTGGTAGAAGATAATTTGACTTATGAGGAGGTTCCAGTAGAAATTTTGGATAGACAAGTGAAAAGGTTGAGAAACAGGGATGTAGCTTCCGTCAAGGTTCTTTGGACAAACCAACAAGTTGAAAGTTCCACATGGGAAGCCAAGGTGGACATGCAAAAGTGTTACCCATATCTCTTCCATTCTACTCAAGTCAGAAGTACTAATCTAAGTCCCCTATATGATTTCAAGTCTTAAGTTTCAGCCCTTATGTTATTTGCTTGTATTCATTTTTATATTGACAAGTTCATGTTAACTTTGACATTCATATTGATGTTTTTGAAATGATATTTAAATGCATTTGTTGCATTCATATGTTGGGCAGAAATCCTCATGATTACTTCTCTCTTATATGCTTCTTTGACATTCGGGGACGAATGTTCCCAAGGGGGAGATATTGAAATGCCCCAAAAATGTGCTTTAAAAATGCCCATAATCGTAATTTCCATATATCTCAAAGTACGTGCATGATATTGAAAATCCGACTTCATATTCTTGATCAGGGGAAAAATTGAGTAGGAAATGGGTATAACCCCGATTTTAGAGGACCGTAGCGAAATTTCATTTTTGCCAAATTTTCAATTTGTAGTAGGGGTCCGTGATGCCTCCGTTTTAGTATGTAGCATGCAGGACGGTATGTTAAGTTCACCAAGCCCTTCGGTAAAATGTGAGAGGTGAATTTCACTATGTAACTTTGCCCATCTCCAATGTGCATTACTAACCTTTACCTATTAGTCCTAGTACAACCTCCCCTTGGCCGAGTTTGGTTTATTAGACAAGAATACATCAATTGAATCCTTTTAATTAATCTCTTTTCCTATTCATAACCAGCTTGGTCCAGCTAGTAATACTACCGGGGGGGGTTCTAATGTTGGTCACCATCATAAAACACGCAAAACAAAGAGATCAATTAATACATGCATGCACACTTTTCAAAAATTATGAATTATCCAGTTTTACCTTGTTAGTTCTTTATGGTTCCTATAAACCTAGTGTTGGATTTAGCTGCTCATGCTTTGTGTAGATGCAAGAATTATTAATTCGAAGAACATAATTAAACACTAACACAATTGAATTAAGAACAAACAAATCCAACTTCAATGAGAATCACAAGCTTAAAGATGAAATTAAAGTACAAGTGTTCTCAAAGACTCTCTAATATAATCTTTCTATTTTCCCTCTCTAATTACTGAGTTCTCTAATGTCATGACCCAAGCCTAGGGTTTAGAGGTGACATAGCGCATGGGAAACCCGAAGGGACCCCAAGCAAGCCTCTTAACATATCATAACACATCTTGGGTCGTGGAAGAAATAAAATACAATAAGAGATAGTAAATAGGGACAAACGGGGCTAACAGATAATTTTCATATTATAAACATCAAGAGTCAAGAGAGAGTCAAAGCTCATAGCATAATACCAACGTGTCCAACAACACCTCTAAAACTTAGATACTTAGCGAGGGCCAAGACAAGCTACCAGGTTTACCCTCATAGTCAACATTACATAAAAGAAAGATACTCTTAGAACATAGTATGAGATCATAAACATCGTCTCCAAAATGGAAGACTCACAAAAAAGCTTGAGAGATGTCGTACTAGCCACGTGGAGGAGGATGATCAAGTGGGGCTCCGGTTTCCACATGTTAACATCATGTAGGCATAGAGTATGCATTAGTATGTCAGAATGTACTAAGTTTGTAGGATGCAATGCAACATGAGATAAGCATCATAACCAAAATGCATAACAGTAGGCAATAGATAACATGTTAACAATATGACATGTATGATCAATGCTCAAGTAAAACATACTTACATAGAATAGAATAAAAGGTGTAAGAAGAGACCAACATATAAAAGTCGTAGGTTTCTAGGGTACAAACCCTTTTGGTTGGTTGATGGATTATCTCACCCTACCACCCTTGGTGACCGAGGTACAAACCCCCCGACGTGGTTATCAAAGTATAAACCCTTTGATAGATTTGTGGATACTCACACCCTACCACCCCTGGTGATTGATGTGTTGTCGAAATACAACATATTTGATGTCCAAAACAAGGGATTTTGTGAGTTCTTAATGCGACTTTTTATCATTTTTATGTGTTTTTGTGTTGTTCTTACAGAAAAGTTAGGTTGGCATGATTTTGAAGAAAAGTTGCAGATTTTTTTACTGAATCGTAGGATATACGAGCTCACCTACGAGTCGTAGCCCAAGCAACGAGTCGTAAGGTGTGTCATAGCAACAAACAGAGGCCAAAAACTTAAAATCTGCTAAGTGGAGGTCAATTCTACGAGTCATAAGTTGCATTACGACTTGTATAGTGGACTCGTAGCAAGAATCAGAGAGCCAAAATGTTGGGTCAAAAATTGAAGGCCAAGACTATGAGAGGAACATACGAGTCGTAGCTCAAGCAACGACTCGTACCTCTGGGTCGTACCTATTCAGTTCAAGATGCCAAGAACCTGATACGAGACCCGACTACGACTCATAGGTCACCCTACGAGTCGTACGTGCAGGGCGTACCAGCTGCCAGCTGTCTTTTCTGTGTTTCTTTTAGGGTTTATTTATAAACACTATAAATAGAATTTAGTTAGGTTGTATAGGGGATTCCAGATTTTAGAAAATAGAACTTGTCTTTGAATATTCTCTCAAGAATATTTTAGGGTTTTAGATTAGTTTATCATTTTCTCTTGGAAAACCCATTTTGGGGATTGCAAATCTTGATTTGTACTCATTGTTGATCAATCAAGCTTTTTGGTCTGTGTGGTGCCTACATTCTTTAGTGCTTTTGGTAAAACTCTCATTTATGTCTTTTATTAGCATTTTTGCTTGTTTTTCCTTAGCCATGGCTAGCTAAACACCCACAACTTGGGGTTGTGGGAATCATGAGTAGTTGATTCGAAATAACCTATGTTTACTGCATTTCTATGATTGGGTTTGCATGTATTGTCTATTTTCCTTCATTATGATTGTCGTTTGGTGGTGGCCGACACCAAAACCCGCCTACTATCACTTGCCCGACCAAGGTAGTGATAAATAGGAAAAGGGAAGTAGACAACAGGATTCAATTGATGTGTTCTCGTCTAATCAACCAAACTTGACCAAGAGAAGGTTGACTGGGACAATTGTTAATGGTTAGTTGGCACGCCATAGTGGCCGACCAAGCGCCATGGTGAAATTCGACCTTCACCTTCAAAAGAGGGCTGGAAGAACCTAAGTTACCGTCCTGCATGCGAATTTCCAATTGTAGTTATGTTACCTAGGGTAATCGAGTCAACGAACCATGGTGAACACAATTCCCAAGTTGTTCCCAAAATTGAGTGTTCGCGTCTTAGTTTAGTGTTTGTTCTATTTTGTTTTTGAATCACAAACCTCCCCCCCGCCCATTTAGAGATTTTAGTTGTTTATGCTTGAAATGATTAGTATGGACTCTTGTAGTCAAGCCCCGTATTCCTTGTGGATTCGACCCTAACCTTTTGTTAGGTTAATTTCTGACAGCGACCACATTATGGCGCCGTTACTGGGGAATACGGCTAGGTTTTGACTTGAATTCACTATTAGTTAGTTCTAGTGTTGATTTCTAAAATCTCTTGTATTTTACTTTTATTTTTGTTTTTGTTGTTTGATTTTATTTGCAGCTTGTACTAAGTTGTATGCCCAACACAAGGAGCCAAGGCAATCCCTTAGCTCCACTCAATTTGGAGATCCATCGACTACCGAGAAGAATAGCTCAAATGAATGAGGATATCGAGGTAGATGAGGATATGCATATGAATGAGGATATGGGTAGAGAGGAAAATCCACAACCAAGGGGTAACATGCCACAACTTAGGGACTTCAATGAAAATGCTTATGGATGGAATTAATATCAATTGAACCCTGTGGATAAGGACATTACTGGTTCAATAGCTACCTCCTTTACCGGCATATACTAAGTTCACGGTATCAAGTGGATTGCTCCAAATGCTCCAAAACCATGGATTATTCATAGGGCTACCTTCGGAGGATCCCCACCGTCATCTTCAAAATGTGGTGTCTGTTTTCAAGAGTGTCATAGGGACACAAAACCTTTCTCTTGATGCTGTTAGTTTAAGAGTATTTCTACCGTCGACCGGCAATGCAACTGTATGGTTGTCTGTGCTTCCTTTGGGTACTATTACAAGTTGGGTTGAGCTTCAGAGAGTATTCATTGAAAGATATTTTCCAAGATCTAAGAAGTTGAAGCTCAAGGACCAAATCAACAACTTTGAACAATTGTCGTGTAACTCTATTAGAACAACACAGGAGAGATTTACTAAATGCTTGAGGATGGTCCCCGATCACAAGATTGTTGATGATGCCTTGGTTGAGATTTTCTATC
>JAABOM020061682.1:0-10825 GCA_011800125.2 Solanum clarkiae
ATAATAATAATAATAATAATAATAATAATAATAATAATAATAATAATAATAATAATAATAACAATAATAATAATAATCCCTCTTACTCTCTAAATCCATCACTAAAAACCCATGTTGAGTAGAAAAAGTTTCACTCGAAATAAACTTGCAATTCTTACGAAGTCTTCTATCACCTTTCCGGAGAAAAAGGTAATCAATCTGAGTCTTCACTACTATGCTACGAAAGGTAATCAAGTTACTCTTCCTATCTTGAAAACATGAGTAAGCAATAACCAACTCAAAGGCTTTAACAAAATCTAAAAGAGACGTCCCTCTTCCATTCCTCTTTCCAAAACTAAAGCATCCATGCAAAATTGACAAAACCACTAGAAGTTGCACCAATATGCACATTAAAATCTCCCCCAATGAAGATCTTTTCTATGGTCGGTATACCTCTCACAAGATCATCCAAATCCTCCCAGAAGTGTTTTTTGACCTCCGTATCCAAGCCTACTCGAGGTGCATAGGTGCTAACTACATCCACTATATGTCTGCCAATAACAAGTTCAATAGACATCATCCTATCATTTACCTTCCTCACCTCAACCACATAGTCTCTAAGGTCCTTATCTACTAGTATACCTACTCCATTTCTATTCCTAGACCTATCTACATCCTGAGCTTTGGTACCTATCCATTTGGTTTCTTGTAAACACGTTATATTAATTTGTCTTCTCTTAAGACTCATCACTAACTTTATAGACTTCTAGAAAAATTACACTGACTCGATAATGAGCCCTGCACAAGCAATAGCACAGGCGATTTCAGTAGTTTTTCGTAGGTGTTAGGCCAAAATTTATGGCGTTGCCCAGAGCTCTGGGATAATTTTCTCAAAAAGTTACACCAACCCATTCATAACGAGCCCGACAAGAGGCATAGGTGTCCCGGTTGCGCCGCAAAATGCCAGGTAGGATTTTATGGGCCAAGCAACGGGAAACAAAAAGTTTTGGTAGTTTTTCATGGGTGTTAGACCATGATTTGTGGCGCTGCCTAGGGATCTGGGCGAGCTTTCCCAAAATATTACACTGACTAGTTCATAATGAGCTCGATAAGAGGCCCAGGTGGCCCGATGGTATCGCAAGTCGGTTGGTAGGATTTTATGGCCCAAGCACTAAGAAATAGGCAATTTTGGCAAGTTTGTGTGGGTGTCAACCCATAGTTTGTGGTGCTGTGCTGGGCTCGAGGCTAAATTTTCTGAAATATTACACCGACCTGTCCATAATGAGCCTGGTAAGAGCCCCAAGTGGCCCGACGGCACCGCAATATGCCTGATAGGATTTTATGGGCCAAGTAATAAGAAAAAGATAATTTCAGTAGTTTTGCTTGGGTATTAGCCTATGGTTTATGGTGCTTTATAGGGATCCAAGCTAATTTTTGTGAAAATTACACCAATACATCTATAACGCGCCTAGTAAGAGGCCCAGGTGACCTGGCGGCGCCATAGGATTCCTGCTAGGATTATTTGGGCTAAACAACAGAAAAAAGGTGATTTTGGTAGTTTTTTGTGGGTGTTAGCCCACGGTTAATGGCGCTGCTCAGGGATTCAGGCCAACTTTCGTGAAAATTACACCGACCCATTTGTAATAAGCCCAACAAGAGGCTTAGGTGGCCCGGTAGCACAGCAAGATGCCTGATAGGGTTTTAAAGGCAGAGAAATAGGAAATAGGCGATTTTGGCAGTTTTTAGTGGGTGTTAGCCCACGGTTTGTGGAACTTTGTCAACTTTTCCAAAGAATAACACCGACCCGTTCGTGAAAAGCCGAGCAAGAGCCCAGGTGGCTCAGTAGCACCGAAGGATGCCTTGTAGGATTTTATGGGCCAAGAACCAGGAATAGGCAAGTCTGACAGTTTTTCGTGGGTGTTAGCCCACGATTTGTGGCACTTCCCAGAGATTTGAGCCGACTTTCATGAAAACTTACATCGAACTATCTGTAACGACCCCGACAGGAGGCCTAGGTGGCCCGGCAATGTCGCGGGACACCTGGTAGGACTTTATGAGCCAAGAAACAGGAAATAGGCAATTTAGCAATTTTTCGTGGGCATTAGTCCCTGGTTATCCGGGCCAACTTTCACAAAAAATTACATCAACTTGTCCGTAATGAGCCCGATAAGAGGCCTAGGTGGACCAGCAGTGCCACAGGATGCTTGATAAGATTTTATGGGCTAAGCAACAGGAAACACGCAATTTTGGTATTTTTTGTGGGTGTTAGCACACGATTTGTGGCGCTACTTGTGGATTCGGATAGCTTTTTTGAAAAATTACATCAACCCATCCATAAAGAACCTGAAAAGAGGCCTAGATATCCTGACGGCACCAAAGATGCCCGGTAGAATTTTATGGGCTAAGCAACAAGAAACGGAAGATTTTGACAGTTTTTATGGGTGTTAGCCCATGATTTGTTGTGCTGCCCAGGGATCCAAACCAACTTACTCGAACAATTACACCGACCCTTCCGTAATGAGCCCAGCAAGAGGCACAGGTGTCCCGACAATGCCGCAGGATGTCTGGTAGGACTTTATGGCCAAGCAACAGGAAAAAAAATATTTTAGTAGTTTTTCGTAGGTGTTAGCCCCCGATTTGTGGTGCTGCCCGGGGATCTGGGCCAAGTTTCGCAAACAATTACATCGACCTATCCGTAATGAGCCTGGCAAGAGGCTAAGGTATCCTAGTGGCACTACAGGATGCCTGGTAAGATCTTATGTGCCAAGCAACAGGAAATAAGTGGTTTTTGCAATTTTTCATAGGTGTTAGCCCACGGTTTATGGCACTTCCCGGGTATCCGGGCTAACTTTGCCAAAAACTTACACCAACTTGTTTGTAATGAACCTGAAAAGAGACCCAGGTAGCCAGATGGAGCTGCAGGATGCCTGATAGGAGTTTTTGGGCCAAGTAATAGAAAATAGGCGATTTTGGCAATTTTTCATAGGTGTTAGCCTACAGTTTGTGGCGCTGCAAGGGAATCCGATCTATTTTTCTAAAAGAATTACGCTGACCCATTCGTAGCGTGCCTGGTAATAGGCAGGTGGCCCCGTGGCACCGCAGGATACTTAGTAGTACTTTACGGGCCAAGCAACATGAAACAAGCAATTTTGACAATATTTTGTGGGTGTTAGACCACGATTTATAGTGTTACCGAGGGATCCGGGTCATTTTTCCTAAAAATTTACATCAAACCATTTATAATGAGCCCGACAAGAGGTCTAGGTGGACCAGCAGTACCGCAGGACACTTGGTAGAATTTTACGGGCTAATCAATAGAAAACACACGATTTTTTGGTAGTTTTTCATTGGTGTTAGTACACAGTTTGTGGCTCTACTCGAGGATATGGGTCAAATTTCTTGAAAACTTACATCAACTCATCAATAACGAGCTCGAAAAGAGGCCCAGGTGCCCGGCGACGCTGCAGGACCCCTGGTAGGATTTTATGGGCAAAACAACAGGAAACAAGAGATTTTGACCATTTTTCGTGGGTGTTAGCCCACGATTTGTAACGTTGCCCAGGGATCCAAGCCAACTTACCCAAAAAATTACACTGACCTTTCTATAACGAGTCCGACAAGAGTCCCAGGTGGCTCGGCGGTGCAACAGGATGCTTGGTAAGACTTTATGGGTCAAGCAACAGGAAACAAATAATTTAGCAGCTTTTCATGGGTATTAGTCCACGGTTTGTCGCGCTGCCCAGGTATTCGGGCTAACTTTGCCAAAGAATTACACCAACCCGTCCGTAATAATCCCTGCAAAAGGCCCAGTGGCCCGACGATGTCGTAGGAAGCTTGGTAATATTTTATGGGCCAAGAAACAGGAAATAAGAGATTTTTTGGTAATTTTTATGGATGTTAGCCCACAGTTTATGGCGCTGCCTAGGGACCTGGGTCACCTTTCACAAAAACTTACACCGACCCGTCCATAATGATCCCGCCAAGAGGCCAGGTGACCCGGCAGAACTATAGGACGCCTGGTAGGATTTTACGAGCAGAGCAACAGGAAACAAATGATTTTGGCAATTTTTCATGGGTGTTAGCCCACGGCTTGTGGCGCTTCCTAGGTATCTAGGCCAAATTTTCCAAAATATTACACCGACTAATCCGTAACATGCCCGGCAAAAGGACCAAGTTTCCCAGCAGCGCTGCAGGATGTCTAATGGGATGTTATGAGCCAAGCAACAGGAAACAGGCGATTTTGACAGTTTTCCATGAGTGTTACCCATGATTTGTGGCGCTGCCTAGGGATCTAGGCCAACTTTCATGAGATATTTCACTGGCCCATTCATAACGAGCCAAGCAAAAGGCTCAGATGGCCGATGGTGCCTCAGGGTGCCTGATAGGATTTTATGGGCCAAGCTATAGGAAACAGGCAAGAAGACTGGCGACGTCGTGAGTAATGTCAAAATACAACACATTTGATGCTTAAAAACTTGGAATTTTATGTGTTCTTAAAGCGATGTTAGTAGATTTGATATCTTTTTATATTTTTTTATAGTATTACGGGGTTGACACAATTTTTGGGCCGAGTATGCAGAAGTTAAGGTTTCACTAGACCTTTTACGGCTTGTAGAGAATTCCACGGGTTGTAGATGTGGGTTCGTACAAAATTCTAGTAAAGGGTGATTTTTTGAAGTTAAGTCTACGAACATGCAGACGAGCCGTAGAAGATTTTATGAGCCATAGACTTGGTGTCATGTCCTGAAGATCAAAAAGTGGGAAGTTGCTGAAAAGTCATCAGATGGAACAACCTGCTTGCCGTAAAACTTTATACGGGCTGCAGAGGGGTGTTGTAGAAGTCAGCTACAGAATTGAAGATGCAATCCACAAAGACCCAACTAGGGGCCATAAAACATTATATGACCCGTAGAAGTGCCTGTAGGGTCTGTCGACCTAGTTTTCCTAATCCTTGTTGATTTTGTATTTTAAATACTACAAACAAGGCTTTTACGTTATTTTTCATAAGGAATATTACAACATAGTAAAGAGTTTGAGAAAAATGCTTGTAAAACATTATTTAATGCTTTTAATTTAATCTTGTGATTCTTGGTGAAGAGCTTGGATTTACTTTTCTTAATTCTCTTGTGTAATTTCTCAATTATGTTATTCAAATTCATGATTCTTGCATCTACACTGATCATGAGTATCTCAATCCACAACTAAGGTTGTAGGAACCATGAAGAACTAACAAGGTAAAATGGGATAATTCATAATTCTTGAAAAGTGTGCATGCTTGTATTAATTAATTCGCTTCCGTTTGAATGTTTTTTAATAATGGCCAATGTTAGAACTCACCTAGTGTTACTGACTGGATCAAGGTAGTAATAAATAGGAAAAAGATTAATTAACAAGATTCAATTGATGCTTCTCGTCTAATCAACCAAACTGGCCAAGGGGAGGTTGTACTAGAACAATAAGTAAGGGTTAGTAATGTCACAATTCGGGGATGGATCAAATCACGCAGTGAAATTTGCCTCTCTCCTGTATCAAAGGAATTGGTGAACCTAACTTACCATTCTGTATGCTACATACTGGAAAAGAATTCGATTATTTGGTAATACTGAGTTAGGTAATCATAGGGAAACAATACCCTAGTTACTCTTTATAACTAATTTCACACTTGTCTTAGTTTAGGATTACTTTTCATAATTGTTACAAACCCCCTCTCCCCCTCTTTTTGGGGAGATAAGAAGGTTAATCTATCCAAATTGCTTTAAATTCTTCTAAGACTACTATATTCCCTGTGGAATCAACCCTAACCTAAGTTAGGTTATATATCTTGACAATGACTGCTTTAGCCTTCAAAAAGGAGGTGTAGCTTGGGCGACATCAAGATTTTGGTGTCGTTGTCGAGGAATACAACTAGATCTGTTTAACTCGAGCAATTCAGGAACTAATCCTTATTTTCCTTATTTACATTTTTGTTGTTTTTGTTCTATTTCAGGATACAGGTGTAGTTTATGCCCAACATGCGAAGTTGAGGCATTCCCTTGACTCAGTTTGACCCAGAGATCCAGAGAAGATTGAGAAGGATGACCCAAGATAATGCAAACAACACGATGAATGCAACTCTGAATTAGAACCAGAATGAGAATACGAATGAGAATGATAACAACCCACCTCCTCTTGAGGATATTGACCCACAACTATATGACTTCAATGCCAAAGCTTATTAGTGGAACCAATATCGGTTGAATCCTATGGCTTTGGATGTGACCTGAGCCATTGTGTTACCTCCACTATCAGATGCACAAAGTTTGTGGTCTCGAGTGGGTTGCTTTAGATGTTGCAGAATCATGGGTTGTTCACGGGCCTACCATCAGAGGATCTGCATAGTTATCTACATAACGTTGTTTTTGTTTGTAAGAGTGTAATAGGAACGCAAAATCTGTCTATGGATGTTGTTGGGCTTCATGTCTTCCTTTTATATCTGATAGGCAATGCAATGCTATGCCTATCCGAGCTCCCGTAGAGTTTGATCACCAGCTAAGCTGAGTTGCAGAAGGCCTTTTTGGAGAGGTCTTTCCCGAGATCAAAGAAGCTCAAGTTGAAAGATCAAATCAATAACTTTGAGCAACTGATGTCGCCCAAGTTACACCTCCTTCTTAAGGATAAAACAGTCTTTGTCAAGAAATAGAATCTAACCAAGCTTAGGGTTGAACGTAAGGGAATACGTAGACTCAAGAATTCAATGACTGCAATTCGAGTAGTTAACCGACTTACTTCCCTAAAGGGGGGAGGGGTTTGCAATAATCAATTGAAAAAATAAAACTAACACAATAGTGAAATCAATATGGAGAGAAACTAGGGTATTGTGTTCCCCATGATTCCAAAACTTAGTATCATCAAATAACCTAATTCTCTTCTAGTATATAGCATGCAGGCTGGTAAGTTAAGTTCACCAAACCTTTTGGTCAAAGGTGAGAGGTGAATTTCACTATGTGACTTGGTCCATCTGCATAGTGTGCATTACTAACCCCTACCTATTAGTCCCAATAAACCTCCCTTTGGCTCATGTGGTTAATTAGATGAGAACACATCAATCAAATCCTGTTAATAAATCTCTTTTCCTATTTATTACTACTTTAGTCCAATCGATAACACTAGGCAGTTCTAACGTTGGCCACATTAGAAAACATTCAAAACAAAGAGAATTAATTAATACATGCATGCACACTTACTAAGAATTATGAATTATTCATTTTTAACTTGTTAGTTCTTCATTGTTCCCGTAACCCTAGTTGTGGAATTAGCCACTCATACTTTGTGTATATGTAAGATTTATGAATTGGAATAACATAATAAAGCACTTACATATTTGAATTAAGAACAAGCCAATTTGCTTCAAAGAGAATCACAAGATTAAAGATGAAATTAAAGTATAAGTGTTCTAAGAAACTCTCCAATATAATCTCGCTATTTTCTCTCTCTAATTACTGAGTTTTCCAAGTACTATGCAAAAACTTGTGAAAATAACCTAAAAAACCTATTTATAATATTTAAAGTACATGTCCTAAACAAAATAGGATACCTGGATCGGCACATTCCACGAACAGGTTTACAAGCCGTATTGCATTCCGCGACCCATAATTGGGGTCTTGTACAATGCTGCTGAAAAATTGGACTTCAAATCTACAATACCACCTCTACAACTTGTAAAGTAATTTACTACCCATAAGGGAGGTTTCGTCTAATAAATTTTTAGAAAGTCCTCATCTCTAATCATAGGGCACGAATCATGTTCTAATACTCGTAAATCATTCCACGACCCATCTGCATATTCATAGAATCAACTTCAGAAAATTAGCTCCTCACTGGTATTGTTCACAAAATCCACTTCATGACCCGTAGAATGATCTACGGCCCAGAAAGGGTCTCGTACTGCATCAGAATTCAACAACTTCTATATTTCTTCCCAAAATTAAGGCCAACCCTAGAATACTGCAAACATAACACAAAAACACATAAAACCAACAAACATCATATTGAGAACATATCAATTCCAAGTTTTAAGCATAAAATATGTTGTATTTTAATAACACATCCTTCCTGGTGACTCGACTAGTACTACATGGGAGCGGTTCACAAAGTGTTTAAGAAGTGTCCTTGATGACAATATTGTTGATGATGCCTTGGTAAAGATCTTCTACCATGACCTAGACGAGAATAACCAAGCCTGTGTTGATACCATTATGGGGGACGTGTTTTTAGATTAACCATTTGCAAGGGTTGCTGAGAAGCTGGAAAAGGTGGTCAAGACAAATCATGCATAGGGGCCGACAGACAGGTCCTCTACCAAGAGATCATGTGCTATCAGTATTAATTCAGAGCAAGCTAAAATAAATGAGCAGATAATGCAAGAGGTTGCTCGGATTAGTACCAACATAGAGGTGATGATGAAATAGAATTAGGAATGAGTTAATGCAGTTGTTCATCAGCCTCTGTGAGCACCTATGTATGAGGAGCCTTACTATGAAGAGGACACTTGCTTCGTTGCTAATCAGACTGGGGGGGTTTTGAACCAATTCCCAAGGGTCCAATACTATTGGTGCTAAGGTCAAGGAAACCAAGGTGAAAACTATAACAAAGATCGCGCTTTTAGAGATAACCGTGGAGGTTACTGCGATAGGAATAGGGGCCAGGAAAGTGATACTAATAGGGGTCATAGAGATAGCTACAGAAATGGCCCTTACATTCCACTGCACAATTGTGTTACCGGTACTAATAGTTCCAGAGTTGAGGAGATATTTGACAGACTATTGAAGAAGGCTAACACACCGGATGAGACCTTGAGAGGGATGAAGTCTTACATCTCTAGCATAAATCAGAAAATTGAGTATCATTCTATTGTTATCAAACAGTTGGAGCAACAGTTTAGTCAAGTATCAACTCAACTCAACCAGGATCAGAAAGGTACACTGCCTAGAAATATAGTTCAGAACCCAAAGAATGAGGGATAGTGTATAGCGGTCACTACTCGTGGTGGTAAGAGTACCATTGATCCTCCCATATTGGGCGATGATAATGATGTTCAAGAGGAGACAGTTGAGTTCAAAGCTGCTGATACCAGAGATGATCGTGCCAGGGATAGGGTGAGTGATGCTGCGGAGGTTCCACAGAAGTTGAAGCCCATTCCTAGACATCCTCCCTCCTTCCCTCAAATAAACAAAAAGAAGGAGAAGGGTTAGTTCAATTACTTTCACTCCATGTTGAAACAACTCACGATCAAAATCCCTCTCATTTTGGGGATATAAGTAGGTTTATCCACCTGAATTGCTTTAAATTTTTCTAAGTCTACCATATTTTCTGTGGGATCGACTCTAACCTCGGTTAGATTATATATCTTGACAAAGATCGTTTTATCCTTTAAAAAGGAAGTATAACTTGGGTGACATCACACTGCAGGACACCTGGTATGATTTTATGGGTGGAGCAACAGGAAAAGGGTAATTTTGGAACCATGGTTTGTGGCACTGCCTGAGGATTCGTGCCAATTGTGAAAAATTACACTGACTTGTCTGTAACGAGCCCAGTGGCACCGCATGGTGCCCAGTAGAATTTTATAGGCAGAGCAACAGGAAACAAGTGATTTTGGCAGTTTTTTGTGGGTGTTCGCCACCATTTGTGGTGCTGCCTGGGGACCTAGGTAAACTTTTCTAAAAAATTACATCGATCATCCGTAACGAGCCTAGTAAGAGGTCCAAGAGGCCTCGCGTTGTCGAAAGACTCCTAGTAGAATTTTATTGGCAAGCAATAGGAAATAAGTGATTTAGGCAATTTTTTGTAGGTGTTAGCACACGGTTTATGGCGTTGCTCGGGGATCCAAGCCAACTTTCCAGAAATATTACACCGACACGTCTGTAATGAGCTCAACAAGAGGCCCAGGTGTCCTCTATAAGGACGCCCAATAGAATTTTATTGGCCTAGCAATAGGAAACAAGTGATGTTGAAAGTTTTTTATGGGTGTTAGCCCACGGTTCATGGTGCTATTCGGGGATACCAAACAAATTTTGCAAAAAATTACACCAACCCATCCGTAACGAGCCCAGCAAGAGGCCCAAGTGGCCCGGTGGTGCCGCAGTATGTTTGGTAGGGCAAGCAACAGGAAACAAGCGATTTTGGAAGTTTTTCTTTGATGTTAGCCAACGGTTTGTAGCGCTGATCGAGGAGCTGAGCTAACTTTCCCTAAAACTTAAACTGAACTATCTATAAGGAGCTCGGCAAGAGGCCTAGGTGGCCCGGCGTCACTTCAGGATGCCTGGTAAAAGCAAAGCAGTGGGAAATAGGTAATTTTGGCAATTTTTCATAGGTATCACTATAAGAAAATGTACTTATAGCTACGAAATCTAAGCTATGAATTTGAAAATCATAGCTATTATTTAGTAATGACTATAAAAATTTAAATTTCGTGGCTAACTAAAAATTCATCAAATTTCTTAGTCATAAAAATTAAATTGACAAAGCTAAATTCTTATTTTTGCCATAACTGCTAACAATCGTGGCAATAATTATCTAACTAGCCATTAATTTTACTGCTACAATAAAAATCTGTAGCTAATGATAGGTGTTTTGCGATAAATAAAAATGATTTAGCAATAGTAACTCTTTAGCTACAATAAATTATTTGAAACAAAATATTGTAGCAAAATAAATACATTTTCTTCAAGTCATGGAAAATTGTGGCCATAGTTAAGTGAAATAGCCATAAATAAAACAATAACAACAATATACCCAGTAAAATCCCACAAGTGGGGTCTGGGGAAGGTAGAATGTACGCAGACCTTACCACTACCATAAAAGTAGA
>JAABOM020061683.1:0-10825 GCA_011800125.2 Solanum clarkiae
GATTCGATACAAAAAGTATTTAATGCTCATAATTCGGATACGGATGTAAGACTTTGTAATGCTGATTGGGAAGAGACAAAAGAACTTGTTGAATTTCTAAGAGTTTTTTATATTGCTACGAATGTTGTTTTTGGTCAATATTATCCTACCGTTTCTTCTATCTTGGTAAATATTTGTGCTATTTCATCTAATTTTGCAAAATATAAAAAGAAAGATAAATTTAAAGCAACAATTATTTTTATGATTGAAAAATTTAAAAAATATTATTTTTCTATTCTTCAAATTTATTTGACTGCTACTTTGTTTAATCCTTCTTACAATTACAAGGTGTTCTAAGAATGATTGAAAACATTTATGTTAATTTAGAAATTGCACTGAATGAAACTCCTAGTCTTCAAGATTGTGTAAATAGTATAATACCTCAAGCTATGAAATTGTATGATACATATAGAACACTAGAAAGACATGCTCCACCTGTTGCACCTTCACCTCGTAAACATAGATAAAATGATATAGATGATATGATGAATGATTATCTTGGTCTTTGAAAGTTCTAGTAATAATGATTTTGTTGAATATATTAACCAGGGACAGGAGAAGATTAAGGACGATAATGGAGACCCTCAATTATTGACGTGGTGGAGGAATCATGGAGAGTAATTTTCAAAAACTTGCTAGGGTTGTTCGAGATGTGCTAGCTATTCAAGAGTCATCGGTTGCTTCAGAGCAAACTTTTAGTGCGACGAGATTTCAAATTGGAGATCATCGATATTCACTTGCAAATGATAGTTTAGAAATATCAGATGTTGTTTAGGGATTGGATCAACGCCGAAAGAAAGAATTTTGGATTGCCAAAATTATCCACGCAAGTTGAAGATGAAATTGATAAAATACTCGGAGAGAACATTGACGATGACATGGAAGCAATGGAGGAACGACGACATGTGCAACTCCCAGAGAGTCTATCCCGAGAAATGATAGATAATTTACGCCAATAAATGTTTATACGTTACAATTATAAATATTAGTATAATATTAGAGACTTAGTTCAAATAGAACCCTTCCTAGAAGGTGGCTGTGTAGATTAGGTACTCTAACTCTTTTTATTATTTGTAATTGTACAATTTTATTTATTTAAAATTTTTAATAAATATATGATTTTTATTTTAAATATTGAAAGTTTAAAGTTTTTAGTATTTTATATCTTTTTATAGTAATAATAAGTTAGTGAATATAAGAAATAATATATATGATACAAGTTAATAACTTAACATTAAAAAGTTATAAAAAAAACTTGTATTGTATATTTTAATAACTTAACAATAAAACTTAGAAATTTATTGAACTTATGTAACTTGTACTTGTGTAAGTTATAAACTTATAGTTTCTTATTAAACTTATAAGTTATAACTTATAAGTTTTGAATTACAACTTAAAATTTTCAAGTTTCAAAATTCAAAATTCAAATTTCAAATTCGAAGTTGAAATTTGAAAAGTTTAAAGTTTTTATTATTTTATAAGCTTTTATAATAATTATATTATTTAAAACTAATAACTTTTTATATAATGAATATTTAAATAATAATACAAATATATAATATTATTATATATATAATAAATATAACATAACTAAACTAAAAAAAACCCGATACAGTATCGGTTCCAGTACCGATCCGATCCGGTACCAACCCGGTAACTAGGGGACTTGGCCAGAACACCCTTAAAAAACTGGTTGATCCGGTTCCAGTAGAACTGGTTCCAAAACTTTAAGGGTTCCAATGGAACCGGTTCCCATTCCGGTAACGATAAAACTGATCCGGATTGCTCCAATCTGGTCCGTTGCCAGCCTTAATCCTCATATGATGTGTCACGATCCAAACTAAGGCCCAGACGTAACACGGCGAATGGAGAACCCGTAGGGACCCCAAACAAGCCTCTTAACATGTAATACACATCTTTTGTCGCGGAAGCAAGAAAAATAACAAGAGAATATAAACAAGGGAAATTGGGACTAAGGGAGAGAGTTTAATACTTAAACAACATAGATGAGTCAAAACCCAAGCATAATACATAACTTGTCCAACAACACCTTTAGATATAGAACTTAGCGGGGGCTAAGACAAGCAACCGGGCTCTCTCTCATAATAATGACCATAAATAATCCAAAATATACAAGATGTAGTCTAAGTATAAGCATGAAAAAAGATAGATATTGTCTCCAGATATGAGGACTCACCAAAGCTAACTTGAACAATCCGTCTAGCCACATGAAGGAGAATCAATGGGAGCTCCAGTTCCTACATGGGTTATATCATGTAGGCATAGACTATGCATTAGTATGTTTGAATATACTAAGTATGTAGGATGCAATGCAACAAGAGATAGGCAACATAGGCAAAATGCAATATCATGAGCAATGGATAACATAATAACAATATGTTATGTATGCATGATGCTTGAAGTAAAACATGCTTATATAGAACATATTACATGTGAAGGAAAAAACCATCTCTATAGACCAAGCAAGCTTAATACTTGGAATCGAAGGTAGACTACCCCTTAGAAGTGATTGAGATACCAACCCCTCAATTGGTTGACGGACATGACCACCGTCCGTCGGAAATGATTGAGGTACCAACCCCTCAATTGGTTGATGGCTTACCACTCTCATCCGAGGCGATTGAGGTACCAACCCCCCTCAATTGGTTGACAGACATGACCACCCTCTATCGGAAATGGTTGATGTACCAACCCCCCAATTGGTTGATGGCTTACTACCCCCATCGGAGGCAATTGAGGCATCACCCCTCAATTGGCTATGGTCAATTCACAACATAATAGATACTTCTCATGGAATGAACATATATATCACATCCGTTCATCATCATAAAGTCACTTAACTCATATACCATGGATTAGGACTTCAATAACTCAAGAAACATAATCCAGATATTTTATTAAATACTTGGCAGGTGTGTAATGCTAGTGTAAAATCATGCAATTCAAGAGTGAAATCATGTAAAACCACCCACCAACACTTGGTAATATCCTCATGCAATATACATCAAAACTCTTCATCAAATGTCAAGATAGATCAAAGATTCATAGCTCAACATATGCTTAAACAGTCACATTTTTATAAAACCCCAACATAGTTTATAGTCAATTTCATAATAGAAGACCCATAAGTAAAATCAACTTAGAAACATATAATTTAGGTAAAAAGGAAGCTTGGGCACCATGGATGAAAGTACCCAATGGTTGAAACCCACATACCTTAACTTTCGAGAATTCCTTGATGAAGATGGAGATGAAAACTTGAAGCTTGAGTGATTTTCTTAAGATTTGGAATGAGATTTGGTACTTGAATTTTGAGTAAAATATTTGTCTAAGTATTTGAGAGAGTATTGAGGAATATCTTGTATGATATGAAGGTGAAATATGGCTAAGTATAGGTATTTTCACGTATGGGAAGACTTAGTCCCAAGATCCACAACCCTTGGAATGAACTAAATAAACTGGGCAATTTTAACACTGAGGTGCGCCCCTGGTGTGTCGCGCCTGGGGCGCGATTCTTCACAGGAAATTGTGCACTTTGGAATTTTAAATTTTGATACGGTTGCTTTAAAACCGGGGTTAGACCCAGTTTCCACTCACTTTTGCCCCCTTATCAAAAATATAAAGTTAAATTTTTGATATCACACACAAATTTTGAGATATATGGAAATTACGGTTATGGGCACTTTCGAGGCACATTTTCAGGTACTTTTTAGGGTTGTTACATGGCGCCTCAGGTATGTAACTTGATTTCATTCAAGTTTGGTGCTATCATGAAATTAGAATTGAAGGGTAATAATGTGTTCTTGAACCTTGTTGATCTGTTTGAAAAGCAAAATCTTAGAACTTCTTGAATGTTGGCAAGTTAAGCTCGCAGAGCCTTGGAATTTGATTTGTTTGAACTAAAAACTGTTGTCGTCATTATCTAAAATAGTTTTCTCTGAATGTTTCTAGGTGAAATTTGAGTAACCCATAGATGTGATTATGTGACTTTGACTTTCCCCATGATGGATTAGGTGACATGATTCCTGAGGGTAAGTCGTCACTTAACCAAAATCACGCTAATGTACTCGTTGAGGGTTTGAAAAGAGGGTTGAGTTTAAAATCTTGTCTGACTGGTTGCTGTGATGTTCGAAAATGCTCGATAACTTTGGGATATCTAGTCCGCCAATATGAGTTAGAAGTGGTCGATTTGACCGTTGAGGATGACTCGGCGATGAGCTCGCTGACCGCCAAATTCATTCGGTAGTTCGCCAATTAATCTTAGGCATCGCTGAAGGGCACAATTTTTTCCTATTGGGTTACTGCTAAATTCGCGGATGGTCACTTTTGACTGCCCACTGAGCTCGGCAATACGCTGACCTTGTTTGGCAGTCTAAAGAACCCTATTTGTCGAATAATTTCTTGAATCCCTTGTATTACATAGATGTCTAATCCTGGTGTTTTGTTATTCTTGACAGGTCATATGCAGATAATGACTTCATTGATTAAGAGCGTGATGCAATTTGAGAAGAAAATGGGCAATCTATGCCCAATAATTTTTAGCCCTTTTGGGCCCCTTGAGTTCAGAAAAAGGAGTCCACATCCTCAGATGATCACTAGGAAATGAAATCTCCATGGATAACTCAAGGAAAAACATGCATCTTTACCTACATATGAAGGTTAAAGGTAATGTTTTTAAGAACAAGCATGAGGCTATGGAGGATCCTCACACAATAGCAATCGAGAAGGCTAGAGAGAAGACTTTTCCCGACCAATTTGAGGCTAGGAGGGCAAAGAACAAAGAAGCAGGGGAAAAAAGTTTGCCAGGTCACAAGGAGTCATCCTTGCGGCTGCCCATAAGATCCGAGGTAACCCTTCATAGCTGAGCTCCCATCGGTCCCAACTTTAACGCATCATGAAGTGTATCAGGGGGATTCGATAACTCACTCCTCCACTTTTTGTGATTTTAATCATTCCACTTTGAGGCCAATGTTTCTTTTGTATGGGGGTGAGTTTTTTTTGATTCGTGTTGCCTATTGAGTTGGGAATTGGTAGTTCTGATAGTTGAAGTGTAATTAATCCTTTACTTTTTGATTTGTAAATAATTTTAATTTTAATTTGGGTTGTAATAGAGTAGTATTTGCTTTGCTATTTTTTTTTTTTTGAGTTGAACGGATGAATGATTGCAAATGATGTCCTTGAATTTTGGCAAACCTCGTGCATATATGAAAAACCATTTTAATGTGAATACCACGTCTTTAGTCCTTAGCAATCCAAGCATCGATGATTCATATCTTTGATTCGGATGGTTCCATGGAGGAGGAGCATGTACTCACTCACTAATTAGTCTTTTACTTGAATCAATCAATTTGAATCCATTTTGCCATTGTGTGATTAGGAATTTTGTTGAAAGACATGTTTTACAATATCTAGAACTTGCCCGATTTGTTTTGAGGAGTGACTTGGTTGATTTCGAATTAGGAAAGGACATTAGGCCTTCTTTGGTTCCATTGAGTCCACTTTGACCATATTGGCATCCATTAACAATGAATTGAGTCCCTAGTAAAGCCCTTTGAGTCTTGATCCTTTCTTTGGCAACCAAGTAGCCTTGACTGTATTTGCGAAAACCATTTCCTTCTTGTTCCTATTTAATCCCTCCTTGAGCTTGAAATGAGTAAAGTAATGGCCAAAGGCCAAAGTTGGGGGTGTTAGTAGTAAGAAGGGGGTGTCTCCCATGTAAGAGTCGAGGAAAGACAAAAGAAAAAGAAAGAAAGGCAAGGGATCCTAGAAATGAATGAAAGCAAGAAAAATATTGAAAAAGCTGAAAAAAGTTGAACTGAAAAGAATAGCTTGAAAAAGAGGACCCTCCAAATTTGTGAAAGATAGTGCAAAAAGGGGAGACATTTAGGATGAAAGATCAAAAGGAAAGAGGTGTCAAAAGTAGAGGAAAAGAAGAGGACCAGAAGATTCCTTGAGCATGAAAAGAATGTGTAGAGTTTAAAAAGGATGAGCCACTACTATCCATATACTATCCTACCCAATCTTAACCCTATATTACAGTCCTAACAAAATCCTTTAGGATCTTAGTCTGGAAGAAAGTCAACTGAACTCCGATTGAGAATAATGGCAAGCCTATGGGTTGAAACTTACATGTTATTTTTTCAATTGGGAAAGTGAGTGTTGAAGAGATCCTTTGAAAATGATTTCATAATCTTGTGCGTACAGGATCTTCTTTGGCATGAGGGCAAATGATGATGCCTTTAGGCAGTGATCAACAGCTACATGAGCAATTGCGAGCACAACCATGTTATGGTTATTCCTTAGTCATCTTTTGAGGCTTAAAAATCACGTGGTGGTTTGTGGAAGTTCGAGAAGGGATGAAAAAGGTGAAAATGTACGTGTTGCTCCCTGTGGCCATGTTTGCAAGCTCTAGAATTGGATTGATTGATGTTTGATTTGCTTGAGGACAAGCAAAGGCTTAAGTTGGAGGTGTTGATAAGTCCATATTTTGGACTCATTTTGGGGCTAGTTTGCAAAGAAATATTTTCCTCAATGTGCTATTATTTCCATTCTCTAATAATATGCATGTGTTATATCAGAAAATGGTGCAAATATTGTCCTCAATGTGCTATTATTTCCAATCTCTAATAATATGCATGTGTTATATCAGGAAATAAAATTGAAAGTTTACAAATGGACAATACTTGACAAATCTTGAAAAAGGAGCAAAAGTGTCACAAAAGGTGAATAAAAGTGGTATCGCCTACATATTCGGCGATCCGCCAAACACCCAGAGAAACCTCCTAGCATTGCAGCAACCAAGGTTGAAGTCCAAGTTATAAAGGCGGTCAGAATCGACATCGCCAAATATATCGATGTACCACCGAATGGCTTAAGAGACCACCTACAGTTACAGCATTCAAATCCCCAAAATGATGATAGCTAGGAAGGCGATGAGAGAGGAACTTCAGCGAATCGCCGAACTGTACCAGCGGAGTGAAGAACCATCGCCCAATGATGCAAAGAAACAAGTCTTAAGAGGATTTAGAGGAAAGTGGTCAAGTGCACATTTGGCACATTGCTGGAGTGCTCGGAAATGGCTGGTCTTGATGGCCAAATGGCAACTCAAAGCACAAACTATTGTACTTTTGATCAAACTATTTAAGCAAATTAGAAAGGACATTGTAGATACCATTATTCTTAGTTTTACAGAGAGAGTAGCAGTACATAGAACATTCCTTGCTCTAGAGTACAAAAGGGTTATAAGGTTTCAAGCTCTTGGTAAGCAAAACTTGAGTAGATCTGCTAGTGTTAATCAACCATTCTCTATTCAATCTTGTCACCCATTACTTCAGTTGTTATTTTTGGTATTGAATTTCTAATTTCTAGCATGAGTGGCTAAAACTCCCATATTGGGTTATTATACTGATGACGACTACCCCTACTTTCTTTAAGTAGCCAAGTTGAGCGACATCACCGAGGCACAAAGTTTACAGCCTATCATCTAGATGGGCTGGCCAGAAAATTGCGGCGGTCTTTCAGATGATCTATAAGTGGTTGATTGACTAATTGCAGGGATTTCAGACGATCTGTAAGTGGCAATAAAATTCATCAAGTGCTGGTTTGGGTCATCACTTACTGCTCCACTAAATAAGCCCTTCTTGTTCAGTATCTGAAGCATGGTGCTAGTTATGGTGAACTTCATGACCTGAGGTATTGGTGGGAGGATTATTGCTCCAATAGCACCCACACCATCTGCAGCAGCATCAACAAAGGAAAAGTTCAACTGTTGTTGGCCTTAGGCCTTAACCTCTTAATGCTTGCTGACACTGGGGAGGAGGCAAGCCTTCATCCTTATCATCTAGTTCTTTCCTATTTCCAGCATTATCCCTGGCTTGATTTCCAGCCAACTCTCTCAACCTTTGCACCTCACACTCTTGTGCATTCATCTTCTGGATAGACTTTTGCAGCTTAAGATTGTAGGGAATGAGTGATTCAACCTTGCTTTCGATGTTTTGCATACATGACTTGTTCCTACACAACCCAAAACAAGAAAACAAAAGTAAAATTAGGAAATAAAACTACAAGCTGAAATAGCAACTTATAGAAATACTTCAAAGTCATATTTCCAGGCAACAATGTCATTTTTAATAACGTTCAAGCATTCTTCTTAACAAAAATATGGATGGTCATTAGCAATATATTTACCCAACTATATGAGGGGTCAATCCCACAGGGAATGCATATGAAATAATTCTTTTAGCACCAATATTCAGTTGCAATTACTATTCCCACTAAACAAGAATGCATAAAGTAAAATGGGGTTTATTTTTTTCGTAACACTTAATAATGTGCACAGTGAAAAAGGACACAGTACTTAGATTGTGAACAATATCAGAATTAAGCTAGGATTGTGTTCTCCACGACATGTAACTTAGTAGACAATTCATGTTAGTGATATCGTTTCGATATGTTACACGCAAAATCTATCAAGTTATGTAATATCTAATTCACCTCCCGGTCCTTCTTAGACGTATTTCATTTATCACCTCCTGATCTCAGAATGTATATCTCACTAACCCTTACTCTGCATCTCAGAGAACTATCACCTCCCGGGCTCAAGTTACTTTAGACGAAGTTTTGTTCCTCTAAATTTCTGTTGTGATTATCTTTTCCTAAACACTACCTCCCACTCAGGCAAGCAATGCATACAGATAGATTCTTACTGTATGCACTCATTAAGAGGAAATTAAAGACGAAGACAATCACAATACATGCAAACATCTAACGAAAATCATTTACACGTTTGCCCACTTTGTTATTTTGTTATGGTTTTTACAATCCTAGTTGTAGGTTTAGTCATTCATAATTATAAGTAATGAAGAAAAAATTGATGTAGAAATTATGAAATAATATTTATATGAATGAAGTAAACCATGAATCACAAATGAATAATGGATCAAGAATGAAAACCAATATTGTATTGCAAGATTCAAGCTCAAAAAGTAGTTGATTGTATGTTTGTTGTCGTTCATAATATGCTCCAAAAAATAAGATAAATTATGTAACCTAAAATAAAATAAGTTTTGAATATTTATATTATTACAAAACCTAGTCCTAAACAAAATAGAAAAACTAGTTTGACATAGTCCACGAATACTCTTCACGCGTCATGGTGCTCTATACGATCCATAGTGGGATATGTGGTGCACCACTTCAACTCTTCACTACCTGCAATGCATTCCCTCCACACGACGTGGTGAGCTCCACAGCTCATGGAGGGTTTCATGGTGATGCTTTGGCGTAAATCTCCTAAAACGCTTAGGAATTTAAATTACTCCGCATGTGCCCTTTCACGATCTATGACAGACTCTACAACTTGTGGTGAGTCTTATGGAATCTCACTTCACCAAAACTGCCTTGCCCTCTGGTAAAACCTACCAATTATGGCCCAACATGAGGCGTGGTGAGCTCTATGACCCATGGTGGGGTTAGTGGAGTGACCGCTTGCAACAAGTACAACATGAACTCGTTGAATCATCCGAAAACTCCTGCCTAAACACATTTTCCTTCACATGAACACAAAACACACATCATGTTTTACAAAACATGCTTAGGATTCGCAGTAATTCACTTTTTGAGCATCGAAAATGTAATAAATACATGAGACATCGATGTCCACTATTTTTTAGACCTGATCAATGAACTCTTATGGATCTTTATCTACCTTGAAACCATAGAATTTTGAGGGTTTATCCTTGTAAAGTCTCAAACCCTAGTCGCCCTCGTACTTATATTTGGGTTTACAAGAGCTACACCCTCTCGATTGATTTGAGCTGTCAGAGCTTGAGAAAGCATCTGAAAGCAGTCCAAAACTCAGCATGAGAGACTTAGTTTGCTAAAGAATTAGTCAGAGCTTAAGATTCTTGATCCTCATTAGCATTCACTTCCCTTTGCTCTAGAGCTCTTCTTGGAGGCATGATTCTAGAACTTATTAGGAACATGAGTTAAGAGGAAACTTCATAGAGTTCAACTCTATCACATAACATAAGATCATGAAAGAAGTGAGACGTTTTCTAAACACCTTGTAGCCTCTCATTTATAGATGTGGCATACTTTACATTGATGAACAAGACACTACCTGACGCGGTTTCTAACACCCTAGAACACTTGAACCTTGATTCTTTGATACCAAGTTTGTCGTGATCGAGCCTACCCCTTAGTTATAATACATGACTTAGAATTCCGAAAAACCCAAGCTAACCACATGGCATACATAAGCATACTGAATTAATGAATGTCATAATGTAGAAGTATAACACGGATAGTTCAAACAATCTCATAGCATACAATAGAAAGAAAAATTTGAATCGACAATATAGACTCAATATCTAGGCATATATTTGAAAGCCTCTACTACACATATGTGACTAGGAGAGACCCTATCTTACGAAATAGTCTTAAGTTGAAATAGAAGAAGGTATGTATATAGGGATAAAAGTATGTCCTCGAAATATTAGATGTTGACACCCAATTTTTACCCTCCACGGTGTCAAATGAGTCACGAAGCTTTATTTTTATTTTTTTATGATTTTTGAATGTTTAAAAAAAAATTAATTAAGACGGGCTCATCAGGGTCACGCGCCCGCTATATCTCTTCTCCCTCAACCTTTCTTCTTCATTTTTTCAATTTCCCCTTCACCAAAACCCTAGCCGCCCCAATATCCCCTTTACCCGCTCCCCTTCTTCTCTCCTTTTCCCAACAATTTTCTTCTTCCCCAGACCC
>JAABOM020061684.1:0-10825 GCA_011800125.2 Solanum clarkiae
CTTTTTAAAATTGAATTGTCTTATAAAATATTCAATAAATAATTTCTGATAGAGCAAAATAAATTCAATTCACTGAAAAATATAAAGAATAATTATTCAAACAACTTTATAAATTAGTTCTATAAAATATTTATAACATTATTATATAAAAAAATACATTTTAAATATTTATCATAAATGGGATTCTTTGTAGTATGTTATGTATGGAAGAAAAGCAAATTGGTAAAGGAAAGAAATGAAGAATAAAGCATTAAAATATATATGAGGCTATTAATGTTTTGTAGAACGCAAAAAGTTTTGTAATAAATACTTCCTAAAATTCAACAACTTTGTTTTAAAAAGAAAATTAACTTTAATTTGAAGAGAAAAGGCTATTATGATTTTTTTTGACCTTTTTGACCATATTTGGGCCAAATTTTTGGGATTATTTAGCATTATGTATTCTAAATATAATTTAAATGGTGATCTCAAAATAGAGTATAGGTACATTTCAGCCTCCCAAATTTGTAGCCTTAAGTAGCAGACTTAGGTAATCAAATACAGAAGAATTCCTCGATGGTTCAATAGGGCCTTGTGGAGTGGACTTCAGTCCTGTAAAAATGTGAGTGGTTTGAGGTGAAGATTGATGAATGTCATATGGATTTGTTTAGGTAATAAATTTATTAAAGATTTTCAAAAGGACAATTAGTTCTTTTTTCCAAACCAAAATGATAAAGATGTAGAGACTGTGCCCCTTGCTGTAACGTCTGATAAACCAAAAGGTGGTTGTGCAAACTCTTGATAAGGCACAGGCGCAACTGCGCCTTACCCATTTTAATATTTTGAACAAGCAAAGTACATAAATATTCTATTTTAATATCATTATCCAACTTATATTCATTTTTAAAAAAATTACACATGTATATATTAACTTCAAATATCTACAATAACAATAACATACCCAGTGAAATCCCGCAAATCGGTTTTGAAGAAGATATAATGTACGCAGACCTTACCACTACCTCATAAATGTAGAAAGGTTGTTTTCTGGGAACACTCGTCACAAAAATTCATAAGCAGAATAAATTAGATATAAAAACAGGAAAGGAAGAGAAAGAGAAAGTAAACAGAAAGAGCGATTAATAACAAAAAGCACATGATAGCAAGTAAATACGAGACAATTAACATATATAAGACAGATAAAGACAATACCGAACAACTTCTACTACACTACTATACTCAAAAGCCAGACATCAACCTACTAACCTATTAGTCAGCTACTCTAATTCGCGACCTCCACTGCTTCCTATCTAAGGTCATGTCCTCGGTAAGATCAAGTTTCATCATATCTTGTGTGATCACCTCCTCCAAATACTTCTTCGGTCTATCTTTACCTCTCCGTGTAGCTTCCAAATCCAGTCTCCCGTACCTCCTAACAGGAGCATCGGTACTCCTTCTCTGCACATGTCTAAACCATCGCATTTTCGCTTCGCTCATCTTATCAGCCACAGGGGCTACTCTTATTACTAATCTTATCGCTCTTGGTGTGACCACACATCCATCTCAACATCCTCATCTCCGCGACCTGCATCTTCTGAATATGTGCATTTTTTATTGGCCAACACTCCACCCCATATAGCAAAGATGGTCTAACCACCATTCTATAAAACTTACCTTGGAGTTTAGGTGGTATCTTCTTATCACACAGTACTCCAGAGGCAAGCCTCCATTTTGTCCATGCTGCCCCAATATGATGTGTGATATCATCGTCGATATCGCCACTGCTCTAGATGATTGACCCTAGATACTTAAAGTTTTCCCTCTTAGGGATAGGTTGAGTGGCAAGCTTCACATCAATGTTTGTTTTATTCCTCGCAACACTGAATTTGCACTCCAAATATTTTATTTTGGGTGTTTAAAGAATATATGGTGTTTAAAATTAATTTTGACAAAGTCTAACTTTAAGCACAATATTTTATTTGATTTTATCAAGCTTAATTTTAGATAGTATTTTTAAAAGATGTTTTGCATGTGTATCAATTTTAAGATAACTTTATACCTACAATATCTAAGGTTAGTTTTGATAAAGTCTAAATTGTAAGCATAATATTCCATTTATATGATTAAGTTTAATTTTATCAAAATTGATTTAAAATATCATATATTTAAAAATAAAATAATGATATTTAAACAGTCGTTAAATTTGTAGGAAAGGGATTGGTGATACCATAACTTTAATTTGTTCACAAAGACAGATGGGTCTTATGCAGAAACCCAAACACAAAGGACTTTATTATATTAAGTCTTTTAAATATGGACTTAACCACGTGTCTCGAAGAGGAATTATTTATATAGTTTTATTATTTATTATTTTTTATTTTTTTATATAAGAGGGAGCTTAAAGATGAAGCTGACAATCTTTATCAACGGTTTGCTTCATAAAAACATTTTCAGAAAAAATTTTAAGAAATTATTTATTTTTTTTCTATTTTAATGTAACTAATATATAATTTTTTAAGAATTATAAGAACTGCTTTAATTATGACTTTTAATTTTGTTATATTGAATATCGATAATATTTGTATATATTTTATAATTATTTTGAGTAAAAAATTAATGAGTAATAATAAACAATACATTAATCATAGATATCTCAATGGACATCTTCACATTAGATTCAGGCAAAAAAATCATGATTTACTACCACACAGATATATATATATATATATATATTGTTACTTTGGAGTGAAAATTTAAAATCATTTAATCATCATCATTTAGAATTTATCAATATTAAAAATATTTCTTAGATATTTATTTATATTTAATAAGATAATTTAATATTATTTAATTAATATCCCTTAAAACAAAATTTATGAATAGATGTTGAACCCGTATTGTCATAACTAGTATATTTTAATAAGTATTAGTTGGGTAGATAAAATTAAGTTAATTAACCGAAAATGATGACCTAAAAAGGGCGTATCAAATTGTTTTTTCAAAAGTGTTATTGTTTATTTGGCGTGTCGGAAAATAGTGAATGAATATTCATCTAGAGATACATCTTCTTATTTAGTAATCTTTTACTAAATTGTATTTTTATAATTTTTTTTCATTTAATGATACATTTTTTTATTTAGTAACCTTTCACTAAATTGTGTGTCCACCCTTTTCTTCTCTTTCTTTTGTACCTATAAAAGGGCATACAAATTATATGTAAAATACAATGAACAAGTGAATTGAAGGAAAAGTTTTCTATGTTCATATCTCTCTAATTTTTCTTCTTATAGCCCTTCTTTCGTGATACTAATTTTAGTATTTGATTTTCATTTCATAACACATTAGCAACACGAAGCTCTAACCATTTTTAGCTAGCATAAACGGGTTTAAAAAGGCAAGAACTTTATTTTTCTAAAATGTATAATATTTCTAAACTTGAATTTTGTCATAATCCAAGCCCAGGGCCTAGTCGTGACACCGAATGAGGAACCCCCAGGCACCTCACCCAAACTTCTTAGCATATACAAGCATTTCAGATAAACATAAATAAAGCGGAATCTAAATGGGAAGCAAGGTGTCACGGACTTAGAACTCTCACTAAGTTTTCCGTGCGGCACTAATTAGTTTGCTCACGAATCTTGCACGATCTTGCAAACACTAGTAAACCTGTTGCCTATGATCGCTAAGGGAACATTAGAACTTGAAAGACAAAAGAACTGTGGAAGAAAGAAAGCTTTGATTACTAAGAGAGAAAGCTTTACAAGACTTGAGATCTTACAACTTTGCTTGATACAAAAAAAATGCTAAGGAGGGGTATTTATACTACTCCACCTCCTCAATGGATGGCTAAGATTAATTTAATCCTACGGCTAGTATTGACTCTCTAGAGTCATCCTACAAAATATCTAGGATATTTTATGTACAAGGCTGCCCCTAGCCATTTCTACAAGTGTGTGGAAGCTTCCAGGTTTCTCTAATCTTCTCTTCAATCTTCTGTACAATTTTAGAGAGTTCCGGGGCCTTCCAGAGCATGCCAGACACATTCCTGCGCAATTTTGGAGCAGAATTTAGGCGAAACGTATTATTATCTCCCACCTAATGATGCGACGACCGCGGCGCATTGCTGCTGCTGTAAGAATTCATACACCTTGTCCCTAAACTGCCACAAGTTTTCGTACTTCTCCCATGTGGCCTCCTCTGGCGATTGACCTTTCCAATGAACAAGGAACATTGCAGTAGCCGATTGTCCCCTCTTCTGCTTTGCCTGGTAGTCGATGATGGCTTCTATCTCCCGGTCATGCGAGGCAGTGATTGTAATGGGTGGCCTACTCGACTGTCCTCGGCTTGGATCATCCTTATCTTCATGGTACGGCTTGAGCACGCTGGCATGAAAGACAGGATGAACCCTCAGTGATGGTGGTAACTCCAGTCGGTACGAGATCTTGCCAACCTTGGTAAGGATCTTGAATGGCCCCTCATACTTGCGCACTAAGTTTGGATTTACGCCTCTTAGTGCCTTGAACTGTCTCGGATTGAATTTTACCAACACCAGGTCTCCTACTTTATAGTGGGTGGGATATCGCGTATGGTCGGTAAATTTCTTCATCAGTTTAGCTGCCTTGGCAAGGTGAGACTTAGCGGCGTCCATCTGCTCTTCGAAACCCTTGGCCAAATGGTAGGCGTCCAAACTTTTCCCTTCGAACGCTGCCAGTAGCGAGTGTGGAGTTTGCGGCTGTTGGCCTGTGGCGAGCTCAAACGGTGTCCTTCTTGTGGACTCACTCTGCTGCATGTTATATGAGAATTGGGCCACATCAAGCAACTTGGCCCAGTCCTATTGGTACGAGCTGACAAAGTGCCTAAGGTAGCACTCCAACAACGCGTTAACTCGTTCTGTCTAGCCATTAGTCTGAGGATAGAAACTTGCGGAGAAATGCAATTCCGTGCCAAGTGTATGGAATAGCTCTTTCCAAAAGTTTCCAGTAAATGTGCAGTGGCGGCCCCCAATACTTTACCACGTTCCTAAAGAATAGCTGGGCTGCTTCCTTCGCGGTACATCCTGGTGTGGCGGGCATAAACGTTGCATACTTTGAAAATCTATCCACCACAACCATGATAGTGCCATACCCATTAGACTTAGGTAACCCAGTGATAAAGTCCATGGTAATACTCTCCCACGGTCGCTCGGCTACAGGGAGTGGCTCCAAAAGTCCTCCAGGATGGCATTGCTCTATTTTGTCTTATTGACAAACAAGACAAGTCTGCACCTAGCATTCTATGTCGTCCCACATTTTTGGCCAGTAATAAACTGCCTTGATAAGAGCTCGCGTACATCGCTGCCCTGGATGCCCGGCCCATAGCGTATCATGACTTTCCTTCATGATTTGCCGCCTTAGGTTGCCATACTTTGGAATTTAGACCCTTCTCCCGGCGGTGAGTAGGATGCCATCCTCAATCCAGAAACGTCGGGTCTTCCCTTGTGATGCTAGCTCCATGAGCTTTTGTGCCTCCGGATTGTGTAGCAAGCCCTCCTTGATGGATTCTCGTATATCACAGTGGGGTATGGTGATGGCGGCTAGTTCATCTTTCTTGCTCAGGGCGTCAGCCACTACGTTGCCTTTTCCTGGATTTTATACCAGCTCGTAGTCAAATTCGGCTAGAAAGTCTTGCCACCTAGCTTGTTTGGGAGTAAGCTTCTTCTATAACTGGAAGTATTGGCGACGTTATCTGTTTGGACCACGAACTTGGAACCCAACAAGTAATGCCTCCAGGTTCTAAGGCAATGCACGATGGCGGTCATCTCCTTTTCTTGCACAGTGTATCGCCGTTCGATCTCATTTAACTTGCAGCTTTCGAATGCTATGGGGTGCTATCTTGCATTAGCACACCACCAATAGCAAAGTTCGAGGCATCCGTATGAACTTCGAATGTCTTGGAGAAGTCGGGCAAGGCAAGAACTGGCTCCTCCGAGATAGCAGCTTTTAGGCCTTCAAACGCCTCCTGACAATCCTGGCTCCAAACCCATGACTTATTCTTCTTCAGTAGTTCTGTGAGTGGAGCGGATATGGCGAAGTAGCCACTGATGAATCTCCTGTAATAATTGGCGAGCCCTAGGAATAATCTCAACTCTATTACCTTGGTGGGAGTCTCCCACCCTACGATGGCTCGCACTTTCGCCTCGTCCATACTAAGCTGGCCCTGGCTAATAACGTGACCGAGGAAGTGCACTTTATGCTGGGCAAATTCGCACTTCTCTCGCTTAACAGACAACTGGTTCTCCCGCAAGACTTGGAAAACCTTCCGCAGATATTCCATGTGCTCCTCCAAGGTGTGGCTATATATCACGATATCATCCAGGTAGACTACCATGAAGTCATCTAGGTAGGGGTAGAGGATCTTGTTCATCAGGGTACAGAAGGTAGCGGGTGTGTTGGTTAGGCCAAATGGCATCACCAACCACTCGTACGATCCATACCGGGTGATGTAAGTTATTTTTGGCTCATCCCCTTCCGCGATGCGTACTTGGTAGTACCTCTTACTGAGATCCATCTTGGAGAAGTACTTCGCTTGTCCAAGTCTATCGAACAAGTCGGCTATAAGCGGTATTGGGTACTTGTTCTTCACGATCACTTTGTTTAGCACCCGATAGTCTATGCAAAGGCGCAACGACCCATCCTTCTTCTTCTGGAACAGCACCGGGGATCCGAATGGTGCTTTGGATAGTTAGATGTGGCTAGCTTCCAGGAGCTCCTTTAGTTGCTTCCTGAGCTCCTCTAACTCAGGTGGTGCCACGTGGTATGGTGGATATGCGGGTGGTCGGGTGCCTGGCTCCAGCTCAATCCTATGGTCGACCTCCCGTCTCGGCGGCAAGTATCTGGCAGCTTTTCTGGCATGACTTCTTTATTCTCATTCAGCACCTTCTCAATGCAGGGTGGCAAGGGTTCTGGGGCACCATCGCCTTCACTCAAACTTGCGATGGTGGCCAGATAAGTAGGCTCCCCCTTCTTCAGGCCCTTCACTAACTGCATGGCCGATAATTGGGCAACTCCTCCTGCCTTGGGCATCTCGACCAACGGCATCCTGCAGGACCTTTCCTTCTCCAATACAAATATCCTTTGGAGGTATAGGTCTATTATGGTGTGGCATTGCTAGAAGAATAATTGCCCAAGTATGATGTCAAAGATGTCTAAGGGGGCAATAGCAAAGTTAGTCGTACCTTGCCAACTGCCTAGCGTGACGTCAATGTCCAGTGCAACTCCACACAATGGCATTGGTGGGGCATTAACCATCTTAAGCCGCG
Organism: Solanum clarkiae; assembly: GCA_011800125.2. NCBI lineage: Eukaryota > Viridiplantae > Streptophyta > Magnoliopsida > Solanales > Solanaceae > Solanum > Solanum clarkiae. The sequence continues at coordinate 7,277 of JAABOM020061684.1, forward strand.
TGATGCTCGGACTATACTTCAAACCCAATCTTGCCGCTGCCTTTTTGGTCATGATGTTAGCTTCAGCTCCGGTGTCCACGATGGCGCGCACCTATTTTCCGTTCAAGGTCATGTCCACGTACTGCATGGGGTAAGCCTCCTGCTTACTGGCTTGCTTGGCAGTGGCGGCACACAACCCATTCATGCCTACTTGCGTGGTGTCCGAACCCTGACCTTGATCTTGGGCCTCCTTCTTCCCATAATCTCATATGATGGCCCCAAGGCTCTTTATCCGAGGGCACCTCGCGTATCCATGTGGGCCTCCACAAATGTAACAGCCCCTCTCCTTAGGCGGCTGGTCTTTCCTCTCGGCAATTGCCTGACGCATTGGCCTCCTAGGTGGGTGGGATTCCCTGCCCCTGCTGCGATCTACCCCACCTTTGGCATGGCTACCTCTCGTCTCCTTAGACTTTCCCCTGTCTTGCTTGAAGTAAGTCAGGCTTTCTGCCTGTGTAATGGCCTCGTCAAAGGTGGAAACCTGCCGACGCTCCAACTCTATCTTGGCCCAACTATCTAATCAGTCCATGAAGTGGAAAAACATGTCTTCCTCTGTGAGGCTGGGAATTTGAAGTGTGAGGGTAGTGAACTCCTTTATACAGGCCTTCACGCTACCCGTCTGCCTCAATTCCTGAAACCTCTTCTTGGCTTCATTGACGACATTATAGGGATAAAATGTCTTCTTGAAATCTGCCTTAAATTGCTCCCATGTGCTGATCGTGCAGAGTCCCTTCCCTATTTCGGTGTCCTTCCATCTCCACTACATCATTGCCATCTATGTTAAGTATATCACAATCGTATTGGTCTTCATATCGTCACTGCTTACCCTATTGCACTTGAAATAGTTTTCCAAGTGCCACAGGAAGTTCTCTACCTCTTGGGCATCACGGATGCCTTTGAAAACTGGTGGCTTGGGAGCCTCGATCCTGACCTCCCGTTCCATGGCCGGAGCAGCATATCTCCCCTGTTGAATGGCTTCCTCGAGTTTTTTTGCCTTGGCACCCATGGCTTCCAGCATGCCCATGAACCTTACTTCCAAGGCCTCAATCTTGCTCTCTAAGGAAGCATGAGCTTCTTCTTCCATTGTGCGTTGGTCGTCGATGTCCTTGCAGATGTTATTGTTTTCTTCAAGGGTTATTTCCTCGAAAGTCTTGAGCTTGCCACCGATCTGGTTCAAGCGATGTCCCAGCAACTCCACGGCTTATCGAGCAATCTCCACTCTAGCGACCCATTCCAACCCGGGAGTGATGTCGGTCGGCAACTCCTCTCGCTCCTCGTCACTATTGTTGGAGGTTAGAAAGGAGACAACATCACTTGGGGCTGGATCAGTTGGCAGCTTCTCCACCTTCTTGGTATTTTTCTTACCCTTGCGTCTTTTGGTAACGTCCGACATGACTTCGGCGATGCTGGCAACAAAAACCTCTCCGTCGCTGGCCATTACTTCCCTTAGTACCTGCTTTGATACCACTTTTCACGGACTTAGAACTCTCGCTAAGATTTTTATGTGGCACTAGTCAGTTTGCTCATGAATCTTGCACGATCTTGCAAACACTAGTAAGTCTATTGCCTATGATCATTAAGGGAAGCTAGAACTTGAAAGATAAGAGAACTTTGGAAGAAAGAAAGCTTTGGTTGCTAAGAGAGAAAGCTTTACAAGACTTGAGATCTTACAACTTTGCTTGATACAAAATGAATGCTAAGGAGGGGTATTTATACTACTCCACCTCCTCAATGGACGACTAAGATTAATTTGATCCTACTGCTAATATTGACTCTCTATAGTCTTTCTACAAAATATCTAGGATATTTTATGTACAAGGCTGCCCCTAATCGTTTCTACAAGTGTGTGGAAGCTTCCAGGTCTCTCTAGTCTTCTCTTCAATCTTTTGTACAATTCTAGAGAGTTCCGGGCCTTCCAGAGCATGCCGGACATGTTCCTGTGCAATTTTGGAGCAGAATTTAGGCGGCACGTGTCAAAGGAGTAAGAGAGAATCAACATAAAATTCATAAAGATGAATTCAGACATAGACTTAACACTTTGTCCAACAACACTTCTAACATAGATTTGGCGGGAGCTATAACATGTTCAAAGCTCACCCCCAAGCAAAATGTAGCAAAAAAGTACAACGAGAAAATCAAAATGTCTTAATACATCAAATTTGAAAGAAAATAGAATTGTTCATCGGTGGCTAAAAATTGTCTCCCTATTATAACTAGTATTTTAATATCAAGCTTGCAATTAAGAATTCACAACATCAGCTAGGAAGATCAATTTATCTACTTTACTAACACGTTGCTTAAGATTTCGAGGGTCTTTTGATGGACCTATCTGCCATGAGAAGTCTCAGTGTAGTTTGTTTTGGAGTCCAATTTGAGTTGTTTCAAAATAGCAAGTGACATCAAATTGATACATACTTTAAGATCGCACAACGTCTTTGTAAATTGAAATATACCAATAGTACATGGAATCGAGAATGTATCTGGATCCTCCTTTGTGATTACCAAATTGTTAAACATGATAGCATTGTAATGATGTGAAACCATCTCAAAATCCATCATTCGCTTCTTTGTGACAAGATCTTTCATAAACTTTGCATATTTGAGTATTTCAAGCATGTCTCCATCAAAGGAATATTGACTGCGAAACTTTTGAGGGCTGGAAAACTTTAATTTTATATAAGAAGGGCAACAAACGCAAATTTTGTAAGATTAGTCATATTAAAAAGAAGAAAAATAAGTAATATCTTAGCCTTCAAACTTAACCTTCAATCTTTTAAGACGGTAGAGTCTCATGTTGATAACACATTACGAAAAAACTATATAAAATAATACGAAGAATAAAATAGGAAGAAGAAGAAAGAAGACTTTTTATTTCTCTTAAATGATATTCAGGTTTCTAGGGATATTCAGATATATATTACAAAGAAGGAAAACCTTTTTATTTGTAGGAAAAAATTGACTTGGTTAACTTTTCTCCAAAGGAATCTACATATAAGACATTTACTATAATACAAATATATTTTTAACACTAGTTATGCTTTGGGTAATTACGTAACTAGGCAAACATATGATATGTATTTACATTATACCACTATAGTTTGAAACAATTACAATTTATAGCTATAGTAAGGGTTTTATTGCTATTTTTGCTCTCCTCTCTTCATCTCTCGCCCCCCGCCCCCTCTCTCTCTCTCTCTCCAATCTCTTGCTAGATATACAAATACATATGCATACCAATTGCATATACATAATTATTTGACAGATATACATATTCAATTCAACATATATATATATATATATATATATATATAATTTGCGTCTCTCCACTCTCCACTCTCTCTCACTTACCTTTTCCTTCTTTCTCTCAATCTCGCCCTCCTCTTTCATCCCTCTCCCAATTTTGCTTGTCAACAACAACAACATACCTAGTATAATTCCACAAGTAGGGTCTGGGGAGGGTAGAAAGTATGCAGACCTTACCACTACCATAGAAGTAGAGAGGTTGTTTCCAGG
>JAABOM020061685.1:0-10824 GCA_011800125.2 Solanum clarkiae
TTTATTAGGTTGCATATTTAAAAAGTTAAAGGCTATTGTTAATAAATTTATTATTTTAAATTATTTTAATAAGTATTGTAATCATATAAAATTTATTAACATATAAATTTTATAAAATGATTCAAAATATATTAGTCCAAATAAATATTATGGATTAACGTAATTGGGTTTATTAATTAAATCTAATAAAATATGAATTTAACTAAAAGCCCAAATTCATTTATTTGGGCTACAAACAATGACCCATTTCATTGGGCCCAATATCCCTTCATCCAAGAGGCCCCCTTGGCGCCATGTGTCAAATGACGTGGCACGCCAAGTCAAACAAAGAAGCCAATAGGATCATGCCATGTGTCAAGATGACAAGTTCATTTCATTAAAGCCCAATATGTCATGTCACTTAAATCTGATTGGCCGAAAAAAAACTTAATTCTATTATAATTCCTCTATTCTACAACTATATATAGGGGTCTTCACAATTCAGAATTCACATCAAGAATTCTAACAAGAAGCCAAAGAGAGCTCGTGGATCAAATGCCGCAGATTTCTCTACAAGTAACAAGAATTCAAGAAATCAAGCATTCAAGTTCAAGACCACTGGATTCAAGAACAAGCCCAAAAGCCATTGGATTCAAGTACAAGTCAAGATCAAGTTCAAGAACAAATCCATATCAAATTCAAGTTCAAGAACATCAAATCCATATATCCAGATCAAGACCACCAGATTCAAGAACAAGCCCACAAGTCCTTGGATTCAAATACAAGTCAAGATCAAGTTCCAGAACGAGGTTATATTAAGTTCAAGTTCATCAAATTATAAATCAAGATCAGGACCACCGAATTCAAGATCAATCCCAAAAGCCCTTGAATTCAAGTACAAGTCAAGATTAAATTCATAAAGTTTTTCAGAATTCAAGATCAAGCTAAAGAGACCTTGAATTTATATTTGAAAAGGCGAATAAGAGGATTCATAGAGATTGTAGAAATCACCCCTTGAAATAAAATACCACGATTGTTGCAATGTTTTTCATTTTCTTGATTAATATTTTTTGATGCGAATTTTATTGTCATACAAATTTTGGCACACCTAGTGGGACAATCTCTACTTCTCATCTCAACTTTTCAACCATCAAAGAACACTGAAATAGTTCCAAGAAGATCTCCCAATCAACTTCCTCTTAAGCTGTTGATTTCAAGTTCTCCGCTGAAATAGAAGGAATCTTGGGTGTTACTTTTGGAAGTATTGGAGCGGTTAAAGAAGCAAAGCCACTATGCTAGGACAATAAACATTGCGAGTGTCGCCCGCACCAACTCTTGATTTTGGATCTTCAACCCCAAAGGGAGCAAGGTCCTCTACAAATGCTTTAGAATAAGGAAGCAGTGCCGCTGAGAAGATCAAGCAGACTTTGGCTCTACTTGAGGTTTCTGGTTCCAAAAACTCTACCGCAAATTAAAGAAAGACCAGGACTCATCTAATGAATCTTCTCCTTATGCATCGTAATGTGCACCCTCTGAAAATCAACTTTCACAATAATCCATGGTACTGTTCAATGCCTCCAACAGTCATGCAAGCAATGACAACTAATATTTCATCTTCGGAGGAACAACTTGCAAATCTGGCAAAGATGATTGAAAGATTGACCAGGCATGTGCAACATCAAGAGTCTCGTATCAATAAGTTGATGGATAGGGTAGATGGCTTACTACATGGGGAATCTAGCCATGCACTTGGGAATGGTATTAAATTTCAAGAGAATGAAAATCCTGTGAAGCAAGTGTTGACATCCAATTTTGGCCTAACTTTTTAAAAGTTTATATTTTTATATTATTATTTTTAGTTTATTGCTAAATCATTATTTTTGTGTTAAATTGCATGATTTTTCTTGTTTTTTAATCTATTTTTTATTTTATTTATCGTTGGTCATATTTATTTTGTTCATTTTAACATTTTTAACGCAGTGTAATAATTTATTTTTGTTCTTATCTAGATATAATTATATTTATATATTTAATTGACCCACAATTTGAGCTCATGTCTTTTTAGCCCATTAGATTTAGGTTTTGAGATGTATATAATCTTTATCACCATAATTGTGTAAGGTAGATTCCTAATTTGAAAAAAAAATCCCTAAAAAAAGTATCTTGTCTTGGCTTACTACATGGGGAATCTAGCCATGCACTTGGGAATGGTATTAAGTTTCAAGAGAATGAAAATCCTACGAAGCAAGTGTTGACACCCAATTTTGGCCTAACTTTTTAAAAGTTCATATTTTTATATTATTATTTTTAGTTTATTGCTAAATCATTATTTTTGTGTTAAATTGCATGATTTTTTTTGTGTTTTTAATCTATTTTTTATTTTATTTATCGTTGGTCATATTTATTTTGTTCATTTTAACATTTTTAACGCAGTGTAATAATTCATTTTTGTTCTTATCCAGATATAATTATATTTATATGTTTAATTGACCCACAATTTGAGCTCACGTCTTTTTAGCTCATTAGTTTAGGTTTTGAGATGTATATAATCTTTGTCACCATAATTGTGTAGGGTAGATTCCTAATTTGAAAAAAAAAATCCCTAAAAAAAGTATCTCGTCTTTCTTTTTTTATTTTTCTGGCACCGGGAATCCGACAAAAATTTCAGTCACCATCTCCATCACCAAGCAGCCACCATGGCTGCCACTTCTCCCTCTCTCTCTACAGTCAGCCCCCTAACTCCTCTCTGTCTCCCCCATCGTTGCTCATCTCCAACGCCACCACATAACCCCATTTCCAACCACCTAAAACACCAAAAACCACCACTCGAAACGCCTGAAAATCATCATCTGCGACCAACCACCTAACAACTAATAAATTATCTCCAACACCATCATTTTTGACACCAAACACCACCCCAAGACCCCCAAATTGGCCCCTTAAACGACCCCCCCTTCCAGTCACCAAAACCCCGACCAAAAATACCAAAAAATGCTACCCACAGCTCCACCACAAAATGTTTGTGGCTGCCAGCAAAACACCACCCATGACACCCAAATGCCCCAAAACGAGCTCCAACAACCACCATTTTCGACCACAAATCCCCACCCTTTTTTTGCTTCAAAACCACAAAAATGCACCTCAAAACGACCTCCAACAGCCGTCAACCAAATGCCTTCAAAAATCCATGAAATCAACCACCCAAAACCCCCGTTCTAATTGGCAAAACTCACTAGATAAACCAACCCAAAACAGCCCCAAAACCACCCAAAAAGCACACCAAAACGCAGCAAAATTGACAAGAAGTGAGCCTAAAGTCAGTCACCAGAACACTGACTAAATGACTCAAAATCAACCGCAGATTTGTCACCCTTCTTCTCTGGTGTGGCTCTAGACTCTTCTTCTCTGGTGTGGCTCCAGCTCCGATGAACAAAAAGGCCAACTAGCAACCCGTTTCTTCCTTTCCAATGGAATCTGATAGCCCTTAATGCCCCTTTTCTCATGTTTTATTTGGTTTGGACTATTATTTTTAAATGAGTTGATTTGTCTATCTACTATATTTTTGGTAAATTTTCTTTTACAGTTTGCTACAAGGATCAATTTTAAAGGTATATATTTTTTTTATTATATATATATTATTGCTTTCTTTTAATATTGACATATTGACATTATTTGGGTAAAATTTATTTATAATTTTGAAGTTTTTTTTGTTCAATTAAATTTGGTTTCCTTTTTAAGATAGCACAAATGTTTACTTTGTCTAATTTATTTTTCTTCTTATTACTCTTTTTAGGACTTGACAGACTTCTTTGGGATTCTTGACAGACTCGTCCTTTACCCCGATAAGGTACTGTACGGATATGGCAATGACATCTCTTTGTTGTATCACTTCTAGCTCATAGAGGGTGATTGTCGGTTATAGAAACTCCCCTATAGGATTCCTTCTTGATAGTACTCTGATGTTAATGAAATGGTATAAGGTGATGGATGCGATGAGTCATTTGTCTATTCTTTATTCTTTATTTAGATAGACATTTGACAAGTTGACTGACTTCTATATTGACTTGATTGTTATCGTTATATTATTCTACTTGTTTCGGTTTCACTCAGCTATTTTACATACCAGTACATTCCACGTACTGACGTCCCCCTCTTGGACTGCATTATTTCATGATGTAGATGCATGATTCGGAGATCATCAACAGGCGCATCGTTGAGGATTTGAGACGATCAGCTAATTGGTGAGCCTCCCTTACTTCAGAGGGTTTTATATTTATTTCATCTTTCCATAGAGTTAGATACTTATTAGCTTTATTTTGATTGAGGTAGCCATGATCTGTCATTAACACCACCTGATAGTGATAGAGACTTCATAGACTAGAGTCGAATGCTGATGTAAAGACTTATTGAGCTAGTTTCTTTCTACTAGCCTTTTAGGATATTTTTATGTTAAGACTAGATTGGATGATGATAAGCCCATTTATTTTTCTTACGTCTTCCACTGACAGTAGATTTCTTGAATGAATGAATGTGATGAGGTCAAGTGGTTCGCTTGGGGACTAGTAATAGTCTCTGAGTGTCGGTTACGTCTAGGGTACCCTCCCAGAGCGTGACAAACTTGGTATCAGAGCACGAGTTCAAGTGTCCTAGGGAGTCTATGAAGTCGTGTCTAGTAAAATCTTGTTTATGTGTGTGTTGTCGACCACACTTCATAAGAAGAAGACTATAGGACATTAGGAATTGTCTCACTTCTTTCTTATTCCAAATTCGTACGATAGAGTTAAACTCTATGAAAGCTCTCTTCTAATTCATGCGCTACTCTAAACCTTTCGACTATGCCTCATTCACGAGGTGACAAATACAGTAACGTTCAAGCTCTTACTAATGAGATCCAGAATAAGTAATCCGAATGGTAGAGAGACTGAACTAGTCTTGAGAGAAGCTGGCTAGTATGCTAAGTTGATTGACTAGAAAGAGTGCACCATCACTCCTATGAATCGTGCATTTGAGTTACCTCTAGATGTACCCAGACCTTTTTTTTTCAAAACTTGCCTTTGATGTTATCCATGAGAGAGAAAGTTATATCTCCAAAGAGTTTACTGTTACCATCTAAGAGTGAGATTTGAGATCTTATAAACCCTGAGTAAAATTGAATTATCCTAGAGTTAGAAGGATAATAATGGAAAGAAAGGGATGAGATAGTAAGAGCGATGACAGATTAAGGCTTATAGTTAGAGATATGTATCCATTAGGTAACTAATGAAGGGATGAGTCGATGGCCATAAGCTTGATGAAAAATTCAAAAGTATCTTATGATTGCCATGATGAGATGAGGTATAGAAAGAGAGAGAAAGTTAGTGTCAGAATGTGTTAGAGCGTGCCCCAAACTAGAAGGAAATGTATGTTGATGTGTTGTAGTATTCATACTATTGAGGGTGAAGTGTAGCTCTTGAATAAGGGAAAAGAATGCTTTTAATATGATAGATCTAAATTAGGCTTATGATTGTATGTGAGAGTTCTTGAGATTCATAGAGTTATAAGCTTAACCAGATAAGGAGGTATAGTGAATGGGTGAGTGGCACATGAGTTGTGAAGAGCGGATGTGTTGATTGATTACTCGCTATGGATTTTAGTAGGATTATGTTCCCTAAACTTTTACCTAGTGTTTGCAAGTTGGCATTAGAGAGGTGTGCGATAGATGCATGTATTAGTGTTAGACCCTAAGCTTGAATTTTGAGGATAGTGTTAAAGAGGAGATAACAAGATGATAGTGATAGTCCTTGTTGGAGATTTGACCTAAGAGTCTTGCTGTAGTGAGTGTTCAATGATTAAGATGTTGACTGGTAAGGAGCATGGTGCTAGGAGTAGAGTAGAAGTACCCCTTAGATAGAGATAGTAAATTAAAGGAGAAACACTAGGAAAGAGGAGGCTTAAGTGGTTTAAGATATGTAACCATGATTGTGTATAGATGGGTAAGGCTTAAGTTATGAATGTTATGAGAATTCGGATAGTATATTGGAGTTGTTGATGTGGAGTAAGCTGATGTAAGTAATCTTTGTTGTCACAAGAAGCTAAGCGATTAGGCGTATGAGTAGATGATGATGAGTTCTCCATAATAGTCTAAGTCTAATACAAATAAGTTTATGAGAGCACAGAGGTTGAGCATTAGCAGTAAAGAAAAAGATGTTAGATTGTAATAATTGTGGAAAGTGATTATGTACGCCTTTAAGAGCAACAAATAGAGAGAGAGAAAGAGAGAGAGAGAGAGAAAGAGAGAGAGAGAGAGAGTTCCATAAAGACATGAGGAAGCTAAGAGTGACATTGTTCAAAGGAGTCTGACTGGCTAGTTATATGTATGTGACTATAGAATAACAGAAGGGTTTAAGATGCATATTCTTGTGGATGACGATTCCTTGATCGTGTGGAAGTATATGCTTATAGCCTAGTAGAGAAAATTGATTTCACAAATTTAGAGAGAGGACCTTAAGATCTAAGGGGGAGATGATGATCGAAGTAGATCTTTAGTTTTTGGACTGTGATAGGTTGATCAAGATGAGATGTTAATTCTTTTCTGTCTCTAATAGTCCTTATACTTTAGTTGAGGTAACATTCCATTCCCTTTGGGTGTATGACTATCGTATCTATGGCCTAGTCTCATGCACATCATGTGGCTTCCCGATCATGCTGAGTTCAAAGGATGAGAAGCGATGAATTCATTCATTAATCTTGATCTTAACCCCATGAATCCAAGAGTTTCTAGTCGTATGTTGAATGAGATGCAACTTTAGTTTTACACTACGTATAGTTCTGTGTTAACACAGAATGAGACTTGATAGATGAGAGATATTGTAATCTATGAAAGTTCTCAGATAAGATTTCTCGATTGAATGGTACTGATGATCTTTCATTCCAAGCTCTTTGAGTAATCTAACTTTCCAGCCTTGATAGAAGTGTTGTTGATAGTAGAGGGGTGAAGGTTGATGAGAGAGAGTAAAAGTTCTTGATTTTGATGCCATATTACGCATGCACTGACCTTTGGCTTGTTATGACATTATTAATGGTAGGATGTAGAGTATCAAGTTTCAGGGATACGTTCTTGCTCTTTGGCATAGAGAGATAGTAGTTTGAGGTTTTGCAAAAAGGGTGAAGTAATGAGTTCCTCCAGGTTCAAATTGTGATGTTGAAAGTAGTAGATTGAGGATGAGGATAGATGAGGAGGAATGAGTGTATCTTATTATGGTATTGGTGTTAAACTTATGCGAAGAAGGGATAGAGAGAGGAAGGAGGAAAGAGGTAAAATCTTATGATGAACAATAGATAGGTGAGAGTATGTTAGTGTGACCTTGAATGAGAACCCATTGAATGGTGGAGGTAGAAGTACTAAGTAGCCTTGCAAATTCTAAGATATAGTTGAAATAGTTAGAGTGATAGACTTGAATTCGGGGTATTTATTATGCAAATATTGATGATAGACTAGTGAATACTTCATAATAAGGGTTTAAGGAAGAGCAGTGAGGTAGTGAAGAGGACTAGTAATCTTTTAATGAAAGTCCCTATGGGAGTTAGAGTTGAGTATTGAGGATTTGCTTTGTATGAGTATGATCATCTTGGGAATAATGTCTTAAAGCTTAAAAGTAGGTTTGAATGGAAGGGGAGGAGGTGGTTATATGGGAATTTGAGTAAGAGCTATAAGTTTAAGTTGAAGGAGTAGAATGCTACGAAAGGGAGAACAATTGAGACAAAGTGCTAAGCTTGAGATTTGAACATAGAGTTTTAGGTATAGATGTTCCCATTCTCCATTAGAGTTGATGCATTCCTTCTTGAGTTCGAAGGACTGATTATCGAAGTGTTTAAGCGAATTGAATTGATTGGGTACGTCGTTCCATTCGTGCTTGATGATGAAAATGTCTTAAAGAGTATCTCTACTCTTGATCTGAATTAATTGTCTATACGGAGTGACTTGTGACTGCCCAAATTGATTGATGGAGTATTGAAACGAGTCTTGATTGTTATTATTCATGCCTGACGATAAGGATGTTAGAGGGAATTTCCTTAGCTCTAACTAAACCAATTGTCCTTTCTTGAGTCGCTTGCCAATCTTGGAGTTCGAGTAGAGTTGATTGTCAAATGAGATAAAGTCGAGAGATCGATTGATAGATGTGAATGTTGAGATGAGTCTTCAGGCTATTCGTGCCACATGATGATAACATCGAAGGAAATGTTCCTATCCGCAACACTGTTGAAGTTCCTTCCTTGAATTGAGGTATTAATTCAATTTCATTCTTGAGTCTAAGATAGAGATGTAGAAAGTGATGGATAGATGAGAGTCTGAGAGTTTCCAAGTGAGGAGTAAGAGGAGTTTTGAGTCTACTTGTGCCTATTTCTACCTTTACTCATCATTCGAGGATGAATGATCCCAAGGGGGAGATGATGTAACACCCCTAAAAATTTATCGAAATGCCCCTAAAATGTATTATGCCCACAATGCGTCTTTCAAAGATCCGATGGGAAATTCGAGACTGGATTTGTGATCAACGGAGAAAATCAAGTTAGAAAATGGGTTTGGCTCAATTTTTTTATTAACCGGGTCAAAAAATACTTTTACAAAGAGGCCCAAAACAGTGATGTTTCTGTGCCTAGGGCATGACGTGCCTGGGACGTGGAACCACACTTGGATTTTCTTTCAATTTTCGATGAGAAACTGAATTGCAAAAATATCAGTCCAAATGAACTGGTGCGCATCCAAATTTTTTTTTCACCTTGAACTTCGAGAAGGGCATTTTTATCCTTCCCAATATATTCTTAAGTCCCAAAATGGGTATTTAAGCCTAGATACGTACGAAAGAGTTTTAAAATCCCATTTTTCCTAAGTCTAAACTATGTTCTGAGAGAAGCAGAAGAAGAAGAAGAAGAAGAGAGGAGAGTTTCGAGTCCAGGGCCAAATTTGTGAAGAAAGTTGAGGATTCTTCAATCCCAGGCATGTGCTAAAATAAAAGCATAGGGTTGTTCCCCCACGTGTCTCATAGACGGTCTTAGAAGTGAATAGGAAGTTCTTGAGTCTACATGCGTGATTCTTAATTATTTCTTGAAAAATTATATTTATTATATGAATTTCCACACGTCGATAATCATCATAAACTTGTTTTCTTGAATTGAATAGTTTCATGAGATGTTGCATAAACCCTACTTATTATTTTATTTAAGATTGTCTGAATGAAGATAGAGATCGAGTCTAAAGCCTTGATTAGGGATATTGATGGAGATTGTGATTGTGAATGTGAGAATGATGATAGATTAACAGAACTTGATAGTCTCTTGAGTCTCTTCATAAATAACCTCTAAGGATTTGTCTATTCAATTGTTCCCTACTTATAGTTTCTGAGTCTTGATATGAGTGTACTGATGATCAAAGTAGATGCAATTTGTGTTGTTTGGATTGAACGAGGTTTGAACCTTAGCTTGAAGAATAGTTCTACTCTTTGAGTTGATAGAATGATAGATGACATGAGGACCCCGCTTGAGAGGGGTTGGCTGTGTACAATCTGGCCTTGATAGACTATGAGCTTTCTTGAGTCTTGGGAGTAGTATTAGCACCGAAATAGGTAAGAATGAGTCCTACTCATACTCATTAACTACGTGGCTAGCGTAAGAGAGGATTAGACCGTGAGAGCGGATGTTTTCTTTGTCCCGAAAAGGACTTGACAGCCTTCTGTGCGATTCCTGACAGACTCGTCCTTTACCCAGATGAGGTATTGGATGGATGTAGCAACGACATCTCTTTATTGTATCACTTCTGGGTCATAGGGGGTGATTGTCAGTTATAGAAACACCCATATAGGATTACCTCTTGACAGTACTCTGATGTTAATAAAATGGTATAAGGTGATAGATGTGATGGGTCATTTGTCTATTCTTTATTCTTTCTTTAGATATACATTTGACATGTTGACTGATTTCTATATTGAATTGATTGTTATTGTCATATTATTCTACTTGTTTCAATTTCACTCAGCTATTTTACATACTAGCACATTCCACGTACTAATGTCCCCTCTGGGACTGCATTGTTTCATGATGTAAATGCATGATTCGAAGAACGTCAATAGGCGCATCATTGAGGATTTGAGAGGTTCATCTAATTGGTGAGCCTCCCTTACTTCGGAGGGTTCCTTATATTTATTTCATCTTGCCATAGAGTTAGATACTTTTTAGCTTTATTTTAATTGAGGTAGTCATAGGTCTGTCATTGGCACCACCTGATAGTGATAGAGGCTTCATAGATTAGAGTCGAATGTTGATGTAAAGACTTTTGAGCTAGTTTCTTTCTACTATCCTTTTATGATATTTTTATGCTAAGACTATATTGGATGATGATAAGCCCATTATTTTTGTTATGTCTTCTGCTGATAGTAGATTGCTTAAATGAATGAATGTGATGAGGCCAAGTGGTTCACTTGGGGACTAACAATAGTTTCTAAGTGCCGGTTACGTCTAGGGTACCCTCCCGGGGCGTGACACTTATTTTATCCATATAATTTGTATAATGTCTTTTTAGGGGTGGGGAGGGGTAATAGGACGTAAAACCAACATACACATTTTTCATTATTTAGGTTTATTATGACACGTTATACCTATTCATTTGTGTAAATATTACATAATTTGTTCCACTCATGTTTATCTGATCTTGTATAAATACATATATTTTCTTTAAAATGTGATTTTAGCAATTATCTCTATTTGAACTATGGTTGACCTGATTCCTATTTTAACGGGATACGTAGGCACCAAAATGGCTCGATTATATTCCCCGTAAGCTTTTCGTTTTATTACTATAGAAACAGGGAC
>JAABOM020061686.1:0-10821 GCA_011800125.2 Solanum clarkiae
ATGACCAATAAGTAAAAACACATGATAGCATGCCAATACTATAAAATTTACATATCAAGATGAAAAATGACAATACAAGATATAACGACAATGTAAATATACTTAAAGTAAACAAATATAGTTCTAATAATGACAATGTATGACGTAAAGACATCACTACTCCTACTAATCTACTATATCATGAAGTCATACATCAACCTACCCTTACTAACCTATTAGCCCTCTATCTAATACGTAACCACCACTCTTTTCTATTTAAAGTCATGTCCTCAGTGACATGAAGTTTAGATATATCTTGTCTGATCGCCTCCCTCCAATACTTATTTGATCTATCTCTATCCCTCTGCATATCTCCTAAATCCAACCTCTCACACCTCCTAACAGGAGCATCAATACTCTTTCTCTGCATATGTCCAAACCAATGCAGTCTCGCTTCTCTCATCTTATCAGCAACAGGGTCGACCTCTAGCTTCTCCTGGATAATCTCATTGCTAATCCAATTACTCCTGGTATGTCCACATATCTATCTTAATATCCTCATCTCTGCAACCTGTATCTTCAGAACATGTGATTTTTTAATTGGCCAACACTCACCTTATATAGCAAAGATGGTCTAACCACCATTTTGTAAAACTTGCCTTTAAGCTTAGGTGATATCTTTTTATCACACAATACTCTTGAGGCAAGCCTCCATTTCATCTATCCTGCCCCAATACGATGTGTAACATCATCGTCGATATCGCCTTTACTCTGGATGACAGATCCAAGATACTTAAAGCTTTCTCTCTTAGGAATAGATTGAGTGGAATGCTTCACTTCAATGTCTGCTTCATTTTTAGCAACACTGAATTTACACTCCAATTTGGTTCTGCTCAATTTGAATCCTTTGGATTCCAAAGTATCTCTCCAAACCTCCAATCTATCATTAACTTTGACCCAAGTCTCATCAATCTGTACTATGTCATCTGCAAATAGCATACACCATGACTCCTCCTCCTAGATAGAACATTTCAACTTATCTATTACCTAAGCAAAAATAAGAGGACTCAACGCAGATCCTTGATGGAGTTCCATCTCAACAGGAAAAATACTTTGAGTCTCCTCCTACCATTCTTACGTGTGTTTTGGCTTCGTCATACATATCTGTTATCACCCTAATATACACCAATGGAATACCTTTTTTCTCTAGGAATATCTATAAAATACCCCTCGAAACTTTGTCATAGGCCTTTTCTAGGTCAATGAACACCATATGAAGGTCCCTCCTTCTCTCCCTATGTTTCTCCACTAATCTCCAAACAAGATGGATTGCTTCAGTAGTTGATTGTCTCGGTATAAATCTAAATTGTTTCTTAGAAATAGACACTACTTTCCTCACCCTCATATCCACCACAATCTCTCAAACCTTCATAGTGTGACTCAACAACTTTATACCTTTGTAATTGTTACAGTTTTGAATATCATCCTTGTTCTTGTATAATGGAACCATTGTACTTCTCCTCCATTTATTAGGCATTTTGGCAGTATTTATAATAGCGTTGAATAGTCTAGTCAACCATTCTATTCTATCCTTGGCCATTTTCTTCCAAAAATCTACCAAAATCTCATCGGTTCCTATCACCCTCCCTCTCTTTATCCTACCAATAGCACTTCTAACCTTCTCAACTCCAAACCGCTAGCAATAACCAAAATCTCGATGACTTTCAGAGTATGCCAACTCACCCAGATCAATGTCTCTAGCTCCGTTTTCATTTAAGAGTTAATGAAAGTAAGATTACCACCTTAGCTTAATGAAAGTCTCATCTACCAACACCTCACCCTCCTCGTCCTTGACGCACTTCACTTGGTCCAAGTCGCCAGCTTTCCTTTCTCTCACTTTAGTAAGCCTATACAATCTCTTGTCCCAACCTTTATCACTTAGCTCCACATATAGGCACTCAAATGCTGCTGTCTTAGCACTCGTCATAACTATCTTCACCTCTATCTTTGCCGTCTTGTAGATCTCCTTTAGCCTTCGATATTCATACTCATCCCCACACTCTAACCACTTTGTATAAGCAATCTTCTTAACTTTCACTTTGCCTTGGACTTCATCTTTACACAACCAATCTCCCTGATGTCCACCAAAGTCCCTCCCGAAACCCGTATTACCTTGGTAGCTACTTTTCTAATGCAACTAGTAGAAGTGTCCCACATATATTTCATATCTCCGCCACTACTCCAAACCTCTAAACTACTCAAAAATAAAAAGAGCAAGTAATCAAAATGTCTATAATTCAGAGGCAATATGCTCTTGAAGAGCTTATGACATAACACTTCATGAAATCTCCTGTGAGGATTAGCTACCTGAAATTAATGAAGTGATAAGATCCCTACAAGTTATGTCACACTGCAAATCGATTAAAAATATTTTACCGATGATATCTTTAATACAATATAGCACAATATTATAAATGATTATGAAGACCTAAATTCTGTAGTATATTAAAGCATGCTCTAATTAGCAAGTGAAATGATGCATCTTGATAAGGGTAAAGCTTATTTGTATTGCAATCTAAACATTAGAAAAATGTCATGTGATGAGTCATAGAAATACGACTTGTATAACACTTTAAACAAAGAATTTTTGAACGTTCTCAAGAAAACTTGTTATTTTGATATTTGTTTTTGTTATTTTTCAGAAGAAAACTAAGGCATGGAAGAAATGAGAGTACGAAAAAAAAGGATTGAAAAAGAGTGCAAAGAGGTGCAAAAGTGGAACCAAGTGTAGGCATACGGGGGCCTACATGGCTCGTGTACCCCTACACGGACCGTAAGGCCCATCGTGGCCTCATACTTGGCCGATGACATTGGCTAGTTGGTGAAGGCAAGCCCCATCGCACGTGCCATGGACTGTGGCACGTCAAACAAGTCATTATGATGTTCGTCAAAATGATGTGAAGGAGTAGTCTGTCAAAAGTTGGAAGATTTTGGCCAAGTGGCACGAGATGGCACGACCCATGGATGGTTGGGAGTCAAACGGGTCGTGCAGATGACCGTCAAAATGACGTGACGAGGACACCATAAAAAGCCAGCAAAATAGGCTAAGGCAGGTCAGACAGTGCATGTCACAGATCGTGTGATCAACCACGGGCCGTGACGTGGAGGCGTGTGCAAAAAGTTGAGTGAAAAATGGCAAAGACACGACAGACGGTACATCTCACTTCACACGGGCCATTTGCCTGAGCATGTAGCAGCATACGATGAGCAGTGAAGATGAGGCTAAGGATTGCCACATGGACCGTTTGATGGTCCGTCTACCGTCACAGGGGCCGTGTGGTGACCCGCGTCCATGTCGATGGATTTTTCCTATTTTAAGTAGGACTAGGTTTTCTTTATATATAAATGATTATTTTATTTAGTTTTTAGTTAGTCTTGGATGGCTAGAGCTAGAAAACATTGAAAAATATTATTTTCTTAGAGATTTCACAAGATTTTGGGTTTTTGCTTATCGAATTCAAGCTTGTAGCTTGTGGATTTATCGATTCTTCAATAATAATCTTCTATTATGTATTCCTTGTATTGTTGCGAGTTTAATTTGTTGAATATGTTAGGCTAAACCTACAACTAGGATTGTGGAAACCATGACAAATCAATAAAATAGGCGAATATGGGGTAAATTTCGGGAGTGATTAGCGTATATATCTTAGTAATCTTCGTTATAATTTCTTCCTTGATGAGTCAACGCATTAGGGTAAACCTTTATTCTTTGCATGCCCGAAAGCGATGTTTTGATTAGGAAAAGAGTTCTATGGTAGAAATTCGAGGTTTTTAACCTAGTCTAAGTACTTGAGACCAAAAGGTGAGAATATTCCGGGATAAACAACAAGGGTTAATACATAGATATTCCGAGACCGGAAGGTGATGAATGATATGCATTTAAGAGGGACTGAGAGGTGAATTAGATATTATATAACTTATTACATCTTATATACGCAATCATGAATGAGTTTACCACTAGATTCGGCTATCGCATTAGTTGTCTGGGGAACACAATCCTAGATTCGCATAAATTGTCTAAAATCTAGTCGTTCTTGCACTCATTTGTTGTTTTACTTTAGTAAGTTAGTTTCAAAAAACCAAAGCCTCCATATTTACTTTATGCACTTTTGTTTCGGGAATAGATATTACATCTGAAAATGGTGTTAATAGATATATTCTCATGCATTCCTTGTGGGATCGACCTCAACTCTAGTTGAGTTCTATATTTGATCAACAGCCGCTTTACTATTTCATTTGGAGTGTAAATTTGGGCATATCATCATGCATTTAATATTTAGTATTTTCACTGGACAAAATTGATATGAAAGTATTTGAAGGATTTAAAATGCATGAAACTTATACAAGTTCTTGAAAAACTTGTTTATAATCCTCATATTGATTAAAACCAATCAAGAATATTTCAAATTGTTACGCAAGTTGATAACTTGAATTGAAACTCTTGAAGAGTTTTCAAAGGGCAATAGGTTGTTTGCTTAAAGAAGTTGAAGTGAGGAACTTGCAAAATTCTTTGATCCTAAAGGGAGGATTCACAAAAAGAGATAGAACAAAATAGATTTCATCAAATTTTTTCTACACACTTGAGCTACAAAAGAATGGTGGTATAAATGTGCAACAAATTTATTTGAGTGATAATGTGGTTGATTTTTCACCAAATCTCTATCAACTGCAACTTTCAAGAAAATGGTACACAAGATTGGGATGCGAATATTCAAGTCTTTGAATTGAAGTTCTCATTAGGGGGAGTCAATATGTGATGTACTCTTTCTTCTTCACAAGGTTTTATCCCATTGGGGTTTCCTCGTAAGGTTTTTAATGAGGCATCCAATAATTTATATTATTAGATATGTGTACTCTTTTTCTTTTATTAGATCTTTTCGATTGGGTTTTATCTAGTAAGGTATTAACCAGATGCATACTCTAGCAAATAGACATTCAAGGGACAGTATTATAAATATATTTTTATGAGAGTGAATGTTTATTATGTAGATTCCTTTAAGAGTTAGGAATTCTACTTCGAGACTAAGTCAATTTTTTTCCTATAAATAAAAGGGTTTCCTTCATTCTACTATACATCTGAATATTCTTCAAGAGGAATAAGAAATCTCACTTCTCCTTCCTACTTTATTCTTGTTCATTTTATATAGTTTCATAACAAAGAAGATAAAATAAATTATTTTTGCTCAAATTATACATTGTCGATTGAATTAAATGCTGAATAAAATTTTAAAATTCGTGAGCTTTTTACTTCCTCCGTTTACTATTAGATGTCAAATTTTATCTAATTGATTTTCAATTTTACTTGTTATTTCAGAGAAATCAAGATAGGACAATTTCTTAATACCTATTTTACCCTCAATTTACTTACAAAATTAATATTTTTTTAGAAATGTAGAACTTCTTGAAAATCTTCAATAATCAATTTATCCTTAGAGCACCTAGAAAATTTATAGGAATTGATATAACCCCTTAACTTATCCCAAAGGAGTATCTCAATTACTAAGTTTTTATGAGAAAAATTTGAACATTTCTTTGTACTCTAAGACTGATTCCATTATCTATTCATAGTAGATTGATTTTTTTATTTTATTAGAGAAATTCTTATAATGAAATATTTTAGTGGAATTTTTTAATTGTTACGAAAAATTATACTCCAAACGTTGAAGTAAAAGTTTATATTATTTTCCTCCAAATTTTTTTCCTTGAATGCAACTAAAGAAAAAGTGGCTATAATTTTTTCTATTTTTTATTTACTTTAAATTTGACTAAATAACAGAAATTTTACTAAACCAAGAGGTACTTTCACTTTTCATTGTATTGATAGTACTAAATGTGTTACAATAAAATTTTAATTATGACTTAATGAATACTCTTATCAATTAATAGGGGAAAATAATACTCTCATTATACAAATTATTATTTTCTTAATAGATGTGCCAAGTTAAAACTTGACTTTTAATAGTGAATAGAGGGAGTACTAACTTGGGACTTTGAATTAAAGATGACAAAAAATTTTGAAAATCAAATTGTAGTGACTCAACTTATTTCAATTAACAATAGATGACAATTATGTAATTAATGATTAAAGGATTGTGAAGGGTGTGTAGAGCTGTCTTGTTGTTTTTAAGTTGACACTTTGGTCCATTCTTATAAAACCTTATTAACTAAAAAAGAAGGAAAAAGAGGGAGCAAAGATAATGATATTTTGCGGGAAAAGAAAAAATGACATTATTGTGGTTTCTTCTTCGCCTTCTTCTTCTTTTTCTCTCTTTTCTTCTTCGTTTTATTGCTTGCTCTTCACTATTGTTGTTCTTGATTCGCCTTCTCCTTCTCCTTTTCCTCCTCCTTCTTGTCCACCTCCTTCTCCTCCTCCTCTTCTTTTCTTTATCTAATTATTAGATCATTGCTGCTTGCCATTGTCATTGTTGCTACTATCTTCTTCTTTTCTTCTTCCTTCTTCTCCTCCTCTTTTCTTTGTCTAAGTATTAGATCATTGCTACATGCCACTATTGTTGTTGCTGCTATCTTCTTCTTCTTCATCAAAAACTCCATTTTTCTCATTTTTCTGATCATGTTTTTGAAAAATCCACTTTATTGAGTTAGTCAGACCACCTCTTCCTTTTATATAATAGTATCTATCAGTACTTTCAAAGTTGGAAGAAAGACGGAATAACTCAATTTCTTGGCTGCTGTCACGCCTAAAATCCCATTAAGGCAGGCTGGCACCCATTGCCAATAAGGCCCGGGAGAACCAACCTGTATCTATGCGCTTTCTATACATATTATAAAGGATTTCTAAATTCAACATGCCTTTAAGAAAGTAAACAGTAATAACAAGCCAAAAGAAAATGCATATGGCTAGGCCGTTGGGGCCACGCTGTCTAAAGTATGCACATGACCACACTTTAATTTATGTAGTCTACAAAGCCTCTAGATAAGGAAAAGTATCTAATAAGGGTTGGGACAGGCCTTGCCTCAGCTAACTATACAATACTAAAAAATATAAGCTCTAGACACACAAAGCTCCGAAGCCACTTCGAGCTTGGTAACAGCAGCTGGATATCTTGTACTCCTACTGGGGAGATCTACTAGCACCTGTACCTGCAGCATGAAACACAGGTCCCCTGTAAGGGACGTCAGTACGAGATAATGTACTGAGTATGTAAGGCAGGAAATACTATATATGAAGTAAAAACTCAAATGAAACTATGCACTGGTGTAGGATAAGAGACCACCCTTAGTTATACTGTGGGATCATGTACTTTATGTTCTTTTTATTACTTTACCTTTACTGTATAATCTATATATAGCATGCAATACAAATGACTAGTTGATCAGTGGTAAATCTATATCGATATCGGCCCTGGCTAGGCTTTTCCTTTCAACTTTGGGCTACCCCCCATGATAGGATCGACCCTAGCTAGGTGATTCTTCCACCTCTCGGGTTACCACCCATCAACAAGCAATATAATTTGTCTTTCAATTACTTTTGAGATGATTCTTTTGATGGTCATAATATTGGAGTTGTAGGATTGTAGATATAACATGACATGTAAATAATCATAAAAAGACAACACCATAATGAAAGGAGTAGGTTACACAAATAATAAAATGCATAGGAGGTAAAACAACACATAAACTTTATTTAGTAGAACGAACTGGTGTATCTTGGACCCAAACCCCACTTGTGAAACTTTACTGGGTTGTTGTTGTTGAACTAGTGTATTTTGGTATCTAAGTATGTATGCAGATTTGAAGGTGACTATGTATGAGAGCATATGAACATGTGAAATAGTTGAGACACAGTTAATAGTTATAACGGAGTTGGTAAGTGCCTTTATGTGACAAGGAGGGATCTATATTTCATGCCAAATAATACGAAATCAAGTAGCCTTACATACCTCACTGTATGACCTCGCTATTACCTCCAGATAACCTTCCCTTCCTCAAAATATTTATCTACAACATAGTAGGTGATAAAACTAGCATTAGCAGCCAATAGATACATCTTGGCAGCCCAATCTCATAAAGAAACAATATACAGACAGCAAGCGAATAATTATAAACCCGAGCATATTCTTTCAACCTTTCCGCCCCTATATTTTCTAATACACATTCTAATATACATATCATGTGCAGCCTGTTTTAGTGCTAAAACAGTCTTACAACAGCCCATAAAGCACAACACATAACAATTCTGTGCAATATACAAATAAGCAGCATAATGGTACACCCCCTTCACTACATTTCGACGTCGAAAGTTCCAAACGTGTTCCAACTTTAACCAAACAGTCCCCACCATGTATACACATAAAACCATTCCTACAACGGTTCAAAAAACAGTCCTCAAAATAAGTGGAGGACGTGAGACCATAGTCCTCAATCAATCAGTCTAAGCAAGTAGGTGACTCACCTACTAGCTTCCTATGTCCTACAAGCATATCACTTCTCTCACTTTATTTAGGGTCGTGATCTCCTTAATTTGACTTAAAACTTATTTACGCTCGACCCTCTTCAGAGTTAGACATACATGTCGCCCTCTAATTTGAGATTCAAGGACTTTTAAAAATAGGCGCTAATTTGAAAATACATATCATGTTTCATTTGCACAGTACTAGTATTGTAAGATGTGGGATGCTATATCCTCCCCGCTAGGAACATTCTTCCTCAAATGTTAGCACAATCGGATAGCTTAACTAAGCTTAAACCTTTACTTACAAAAACTTTTGACAACACACTAAGTATTCAATCACACGTACCTATTAGTGTCCCTATTCTGCATGTTGGAACTCCTCTTTAGCTTCAAATAAGTAAGGGTATTTTGATTTCATCGCATCCTTGGCTTCCCATGTTATCTCTTCTGCTTGCTGGTTTCTCCAAAGTACTTTTACTAAAGCTATTTCTTTATTCCTTAGCTTCTTAACTTAATGATCCAGAATAACAATAGGTACCTCTTCATATGTGAGATCTTCTGTAACCTGCACATTCTCAATAAAAGTTATACGGAATGGGTCACCTATGCATTTTCGAAGCATTGAGACATGAAAAACTGGATAAACCATTGAAAGCTCTTGGGGTAGCTCTAATTCATATGAAACCTTCCCGAACTTCTTAATAATTTTATATGGCCCTTTGTAACGTGGGTTCAGTTTTTCTTTCTTACCAAACCTCATAACCCCTTTCATTAGAGACACCTTTAAAAATACCTAATCCCTTACTGAGAATTCTAGTTCTCTCCTTCTAGCATTCACATATGATTTGTGACGGCTTTGGGATGTTTCTAGCCACTGCTGTATTACCTTAACTTTTTCCATGGCTTGTTGTACTAGATCTGGCCCAAGCAAGGTGGTTTCACCCACTTCAAACCATCCAATTGTCAATCTACATTTCTTTCTATACAAAGCTTCATAAGGTGCCATCTTGATACTCGTGTGGTTGCTATTATTATAGGAAAATTCAATAAGTGGCAAATGATCCAGCCAATTACCTTTAAAGTCCAATGCATAAGCTTACAACATATCTTCAAGTGTCTGAATGGTGCGTCCTACTTGACTGTCTGTTTGAGGGTGGAATGCTGTATTCAAAGTTATCTGTGTCCCTAAACTCCTTTGGAAGGACTTCCAAAACTTTGCAGTGAATTGAGCTCCTCGGTCAGATATAATAGAGATTGGGACTCCATGTAGCTTGACTATCTCTTTGAGGTGTAGCTTGGTATACTCTTCGGCTGTATAATCACTCCTGACTCACAAGAAATGTGCTGACTTTGTGAGTCTGTCAACTAGTACCCATATGGAGTCAAACTTCTGAAATGAGCGAGGCAACCCGGTAACAAAATCCATATTGATGATATCCCACTTCCATGTTGGAAGCTCTATACATTGCATATAACCTTCTAGCTTTTGGTGTTCTACTTTCACTTGTTGGCAATTTGGACATTGAGTCACAAATTCTGCAAGGTCCTTTTTCATGCCTCCCCCCAAAACATTCCCTTCAGGTCATGATACATCTTTGTAGATCCTGGATGGATAGAATATTGGGAATGATGGGCTTCTTCCATTATCCTTTACCTTAGTCTATTAATATCAGGCACACATAATCTATTTTGGCAATAAAGTACTCCATTTTGTGTCAGGTCAAAGCCTTTTATCACACCCAGACTTACCTTTTTCTTAAGTTGTCGTAGAACAGGATCCTCGAACTGTTTTTCTTTCACCTCCATTACTAAAGAAGATGCTGCTGCATTATGTACAATAACCCCTTCCTTTGGAGTTTCAAGAAGGAGAACTCCCAAACTGGCTAGCTGACGTAGATCCTTAACCACTCCTTGACTTACCACAGCTTGATCACCAGTATTCATGATTGCCTTATGACTTAGAGCATCGACTACCACATTTGCTTTCCCCAGGTGGTAAAGTATATCAACGTCATAATCCTTTATTAGCTCTAGCCATCTTTGCTATCTTAAGTTTAGGTATTTCTGCTTAAATATGTATTGCAAACTCTTATGGTCATTATATATGTCAATGTGAACCCCATACAAATAGTGGCACCATATTTTCAGAGCAAACACAACCACTGCTAGCTCAAGATCATCTGTTGGACAGTTTTTCTCATGTGGTCGTTGCTGCCCAGATGCATATGCAATTACCCTACTATATTGTATCAGTATGCACCTTAAGCCAACTCCTGAAGCATCGCAATACACTGCATACCCCTCGGTGCCTTCTGGAAGTACTAGCACAAGTGCAGAAGTTAGCTTATTTTTCAGCTCCTGGAAGCTCC